>VZRU01014659.1:642068-664028 GCA_013398155.1 Pedionomus torquatus | reverse complement strand
TTTTTGGTGGGTTTTTTTGTTTTTTTTTGTGTGTTTTTTTTTCCTATCTCATTGGGGAAATCCAGTTTACTTTGGCTTGCAGTGATGATTGTTTGTGAAATTAAGTTAATAACTAATCCCATTTTGAGATACTGACCTGGTTATCACTTATAACACAAAGAATTCAATCTCTAATTAGTCCATCTGTTAACTGCTCAAGGTCAAGTGACTTCATTTCATTAGAAACACTATGCAGAACATTAAACAGATATCTAAGATGCTAATTGATCCTAAAGTGGCTATGTCTCTTTTATATTTCCAAAATAAGTGTATCACTTGATATGACCATTTTTCTTCACTGGAATATATTTTGAATCTTCAGCTTCTCCAATTTTCTTACACAATGTGTAGACAACTTCCCTCTTTGAATTTTTCTCCCAGTGCCATCTTATTTTGCATTTCATTGCACTATTTGGAAGGACTACTGTTGATTCCTGCAGTTCTCTGACAGTATTCTCCAGCCTAAGAAATTTAGATATATTAATTTCTTGATTCCCCCTCAAAGATTTGATTTGTCTCTGACATGTAACAAAGGAACAATGCTGCTGTTATGTGACTGTCCATGTTTTTTTTCAAAATGGAAAATTATACAATGTGTTTTTTTTCCACCTACAGTATGAAGGCCTGTATCCAATGTAGATACATCAGTAACTGTGATAATAGAAAAAAAGAAATTCATTACTCAAGACAGTTGAAAGTTTAGTACAACAAACCAAATAACTACTAAGTGAAATGCTGAAATTCTGCAAATGTAAGCAGAGTAAGGGGATAAATCTTCATACTAAACCATCAAGATTTCATTATGAATTTTGTTTTAAACATAATCCTTTAATTAAAATGCATTTTTCTTCTAATTTGGGAAATTTTATGTTGAGTTTTGGCATATTTGTTCTATATAATAAATAGAATAAATGCAAAATCAGAAAGAAATGCAATGAATGAGGCATCTCACATTATGGCAAGACTTCATGATGTGTTTCCTTAAGAAAGCACTAACTATTGTATAGACTAGAATGAAACTTGGAAACTCTGGAAGTTAGCATGCCAAATGCATCACAACTCCTGTTTAATAAAAGCTTTGTAAAGTCTATGACAAGTCCATAAAAGTGGAGATTTTTTCTCATGGAGACAGCCAGTATGCTCCAGTTGCACTCTGTAAGACTGTAACTATTAAGCCTAACTATGCATCTACATCAGAAAAATCTGGACTGGCAGAAGAAGGAGAAAGGAATTACCAATGAAGCAGATAACACTGGAAAATTTCACTGTAAAATTTTGTTGTAGACAGTACAAGCAGGTTTTTGACCTCATTATAGCAAGCAAAGGTGATCTTTAGGCCTGTTGATGCCCTGTATAGTATTTTTATTACCACAACAATGGTATCATATTGGCTATATTAGGCTTTTACTACTAAACAGCTAATACAAAATCAAATCCTTTTTGTGGTCAGACTAAGACCCAGAGTCTGAAACTTGACTTGTTTAGGTATTTGCACTCTGAATGGCCTGAAATTAGATTTATACAGAATTTCTTGACTCTCATATAGCTCAGTATCAGACCTATTTTTTTTTTCCTGCAAGGTCTTAAATTTTAACTGAGATATAGAACATAATTACAGAGTTTTAAGACTGAATTGTGTGCTGGTATGGGAGCCCAAAACCCTTTTTGGTGTACAACATAGAGCCAGAAGAGAAAAAGGAAGTTACTTTGCTGCCATGTGCCCATTAATCCAATGGTTAGAAAATATCTGGAGAATGGGAGAGATTAAATAGAAACATCTTTGCTGGTTAAAACCTGATTCTCTTGTTAATCAAGGAAGTGTCTTAATTTCTGAGATATCAGATATTATGGCACCCATCAGTCTTGGAACGTGCTGTTTTACTGGTTCTATTTCATATAAATATAATTAAGATTGCAGTTAAGTAGGTTGTAGGATACATATGCTTCAACCTCCTAGTGAATTTTCTCACCAAAATGCTGCAGAATGATAATATTCTTTACCTCTGATGATTGATTTGGCATGGACTGGAACTACTCCAAGAACAGGTATTGTTGGATATCTTTTCACTCAGATGCTTATGTCTGAGCGGTCTCAGTTACTGCTTCATATTTCAGAAGATTATACAGAAGTTGCATATGAAAAATGTCAGAAGGGAACATAAAGTTGTGTTCTTGTCGTTCCCATGTGAATGCCTTTCACTTTGAGGAACCTTTTTTTCTTTAGTAAATATTTAAAGCTTTTTATGATAATGGAAGAGCTCCAGCAGGGAGGCTGAGGAAATCCCGGATGAGATGACAGAAAACTTGCTCAGTGCTGCCTCCTACTAAAGCAAATGTGGTAATTCCTGATTCCTCGGGCACTGGCTGAGCCCTTCTTTCTTCAGTTCAACCAAGGTTGCTATAGTGTTAAGAAACAGAAAGAGGCACTGCACTCACCTTTTTGAGGAATTCTTTTAGTCAACTGAAGATATATTTTTAAAAATAGTTGTTTCATATCTGCATGGATTCTTTTGTGTTTGAATCAGCTGCTATTATTTTCAAATTTAAGTGGAATGTCAGACTTCCTCAGTAATATAATATCCAACTACAAGAAACATCAGTGGACACAGCCCAAAAATATGACCAAAAGTCCTGATTAATCAGAGTTTAGGAAACTGAAATGAATGACAATTATAAATTAGGAACATTAGAGCATATTACATGATAACCATTAATGTAGAATTTTTCTAGGGCACTATTTAAGATATTAATAATAAAACCATCTAATTTGAAGGAAGAAAGTATCTTTCTTCTTCTTCTTTTTTTTTTTTTTAAGTTGTAAAAGTAACATTTTGCATTATTCTGATGATTCTAACAGTCACACCACAGATGCATTTGGCCCTTTGCCTTTTGGATTATAGGCAAGTCGTAGAATGTTGTTGTTTGAAAGCTAAAGTAAATCAGGCTGTTATGAATTGCTAAATGCAAGATCAAACCCATAATCCTCTTTGGACAACTGCTAGGAAAAGAAGAAAAAAATAAGCAGATCTGTGAACCATGTTTTCCAGACAGAACAGAAATTCTTGATTTTTTAAATCACATTATTGCATGTTAGCTCGTGAATTTAAGAAGCTGTTATCATTGAGAATTAAGATAATGACACTTATCAGTAGATGGGAAATGTTATCATCAGGAACTGAAAGAAAATACTTTGATATTTCTGCACAGGTTCATACCTCCACTTGACATAAAAGTCTTGGCTGAGATATCTTAGAACTAACAAATATGTCTTGTAAGATTGGGAAATTCACCACAAAAGCCTTATAGAAGACTTGTTTTTCTGCAGTTGTCTTCAAGAGCAGATGCAGACCTTTTTGCAGAACTTTGGCTCTATCACAGGTACAGCACAAAGTAAAGCAGCTTCAGTGTAGACACAGTGGCTTCTGGTAACTGGGTGCTGATACTTAAAGCAAGATTATCCTCACAGCATTTCCCTAAACATGTTTCTTTTGGGGTGCATGTGCATTGCACAAACACAAAGGCTGAAAATGATTAAGAGAGCTGATGTGAGTCCCTAACACACCCCCAAAAGCATTAACATTTGAACTTTTCATCAAAAGCTTCTTCATATAATAATAACATGGATTTGCAGGTTTGCGCTTTTTTTTTTTTTTTTTTTTTTTTTTTTCCCCTGGAAATGTAGTTGGATATAACATTGTGAGCTGTTCTGCAGGGGAATAGCGGAGTTAATCTTCAACAGTTCAAAGAGTAGAGTAGGATGGAGTGAAGATTATTTTATAGGGACATTGCAGCAGAGATATTATACTCCTTTGATTTTCTTATTTAAAGGTTGAAGCTTGACAAAATCTAATTTAAATGTCTTTGGTGTATTTTTAGGTGTCTTAGGGATAACTCACCACTGAGAGGTGTGATTTAGCTGATTCCAGTGAAAATGTGAGATCACTTAATGATCAAGATGGAAGTTCTGCAAAGGGAAAAAGGGAACACCCTTAAGCCCTCTTTGGCTTTGCAATATGTGGAACTGGCAGTAACTCCTTCAGAGCCCCAGCTATTGCAATTTATAGAGTGATTCTCAGCTTCTGCACAGAGCGTACCAAGCAAAAATGTGCTGGTCTAAATGCACTCTGCACTTGCATGAGGAATTATCTCTTCAGGATAACTGAGCACTAGGCTGAAGCTTCATATATTTGAAAGACTAACAAAATTTAATAAATTGATGCTTCACGTTCGTGTTCTATCTTTTTTTTTTTTCAGATTTTGTAGAGCAAAATGAAAGGACAGCTGTGAAAAGAGTTATATGGAAATAAATTATCAAAAACACTACTACCTACTTTGTAAATTAACAAGACATTCACTCACTTAACTTTACCTGGATTAACTATCTAATCCAAATAGATCATCTGGGATCATTAAGTGAAATAGGAGAACAAGATCCAAAACTATTGGGTAATTTGTCCTCCCTGTGTTATTTGTCTGTCAAAATCAGGAGAATCACTCGCCAGAGGCACTCATCTGCCTTCACTGATGATGGAGCATCCTACACTGACAGACAGGTTTATAATGAAAAAAAAATAGAAACTTACATACATATTGGGAAAATTATGGATTTCCTTGCAAAAAGCAAAGCCTTTTCTTCTTGCACTTTAGCAAAACATCTCTAGTCAATCCTCCTTGCTCCATTTTATACCCCTTTCACTGGGACTTTGAATAGGAACACACAAACCAAATTAGGACATTCTTTTTTGCAGAAGTCTTTGCAAGAGTGAAAACTATTTCCATGCTATGGCCTCTGCCTTCCCTCCTCTGTTTTTCTGTAGGCTAACTGCTCTAACTCAGTCGCACCTACACTGGACACAACATGCGCACTGAGTCTTCACTGGAGCCAAGGGACGACAAATGATTATTTCATGTCATTTCCAGGCTCCCCTTTTTTTAACATTTTGTGATAAAAAGTTTGTTGTTTTAGGAACATTCACATTTCTCTAACTTTTATATCCTTTTCCTTCTGATTGGAACTACTCTCTGCCATCTGAAAAATACCTTTGCTCACCTTTTCACTGGACTTTTTAATGAAAATATTTATAAGAACTTAGATTATTATTATTATATATGAGGGGTTCTGAAAAAAATTTTACAATGGGTTGAAAACTTTTTTTTCCCCCTTTTGTAGCATTATACAAGTCTTTATTTGAAATCAGTTTTGCTATAATTCTTACCATTCCTGTCTTTAAGAATGGAGATCACCATCTGAAATAACCAATTCTTGTCAAGTAGCTGGTTGTACCCTTCTTTTTTTGCTAACTTCTTTGTTCTTCAGGTACCAGTGTATTAATGTTATTCATATCTAATGTAATTTTAATCTTAGCACTCTTCTTTATAACATTTTTTTGTTTTGTTTGTTTTTGTCTTCTTTGCTTCCATCTTAGAGAGTAAAGGAAAAAAGAGAAATCCTCTTCATGACTTCAAAAAAACTGGAGAGTTGATGCTCATTAAAGTAAACAAAACACTGGAAGTAAAAACCAAGCTGTTAAATACCACTGAACAATGTGCCAAGAGATGCAGCAGGAACAAAGGCCTTTCATTCACTTGCAAGTAAGTTATCTATCTCTATTACTTTATTGGTTTTTTTCCTAATGGAATCTGTATAACTCCCTTAGACCAATGGTCTGTCTGTAATTGTTGCCAGTGGTAGCTTGTACTGAGGACAACATGAAAGCTTTAGAGAAAGGCTTTTTGATTTCCATGAACTTGCTCCACCTGTTCAGAGAGCATCAGTCTTTTCTGAAGCTTTATCTGAGTCGTTCTGTCTACTTAGCTTGACCAGTCTGTAACCTTTTTCATAACAAAACTGAAACAATGTACTTATGTTAAGATATGGATGGATTGTGTTGCACTGTAGTGTCCAGTGAACATTTCTGAGATTTTTACGTCTCTTGTAAAATGGTTATTGTCACACATCACAGCTGCAGTATTTCAGCACCACTTCAGACCATATTCTGTCTTTATTCTTTGCACATTACTCCTGCTGAAATCTATGGGAACCTCACACATGGAGCACAGATACATGCACTGCTGAAGTTCACTGGCAAGCGTGATGAACCCGATGCAATGGAATCAAACCTTCTGGGCTGCAAAATCATTACAAGTATACGACAGCTATTCTTCAGCATCTGCTGTCTCTTAGAAACACATCGTGCAGCTGATTACTTGTCTGCTTTGTACACATTCTCTACCATTTTTTTGGAACAAATCACTATTATTTTTCCCATGTTTTAGACTTAAATTATCCCCCTGGCCTCTCTTAGTCTAGACCATTAGCAATAAATGAAAGGACGTGAATGCAGGAGAATCTTGGAGAGAATGGATGGCTTCTGTACTGGTGAGTACCAGGCTAAATATGAGACTGACCTTGAAACGTAAAAACGTTTTGACAATCGCTAAAAAGGAAAGCTAGACCAAATGTGATAACAAAAGCTCTTCCTTGGCAGAAAGGTCCTTGACTTTAATTGGATCCTTCTTTAAGCCTTTAATTCCAGTGTTGCAAGACCTAGTTTGTATTGTTTTGTCCCTTGTCTGTTTATATATGTAAACAATGAGCAGATCTTACTTATTTCTGTTAGAAAATATTTTCCAGGCACTAATATTTTTCACATGGTACAAGCCACTCCTTTTCCTACTGGCAGAGCTTCCACTGATATCATTGCCAAGTGGATCAGGTTGTATTCAAGAGATCCTGGAGTTCTGATGATCAACAGTGAGGAGTATTACAAAATTAGGTTTCACAGTATAAAAAAAATCTGAACAATGCCAAGCAAACAATAATTCTGTATTCCAACATCTGCTTAGGAAAAATGTCTCAAGCTAGTTGTAGCTGCTCTGGTTAATATGTTCTGTGTTCTGAAAATAAAAAGTAGGTTAATATATTTATAGATTATATTTTACATGAATAATAATCTAGAATATCTCTGAATTTTTAAAACTTTTGTTTGTGAAGATTTTTTTATTACTTTTTTTTTTTTTTTTCTATTGGGATGATGTCTGATGGATTCATTCAGGGGCAAATTCTCTCTGCTGTAACCAGTCAATAAAGCAACATAGAGGAGCCATGAAGGACTTCAAGTACACAGCTTTAGAGAATGCTACTCAGACAGCAGAATTGCAGTCTGTCATGTACCTATTTTGCACTGAAGATGAAAAAGTATTGCAAATCTGACTACTTGTGCCCTCAATTTCCAATTATCCCCTACATTTTTTTAGCAAGGAAGGCTAGCAGCAAAGGTGTAGGTGCTTAGATCTTGCCTGTGTTACCCCTATGCAGTGGATAAATTTTCTGTATCTGGAAACATTCTTGTGGTTTCTCGTTTGGCCCCAGATGAGTCCAGTTGTAGTGTGCATAGTTCTTTGATGCTGCTGTAAACATGCATTTGACATGTGTTCCCTTTTAAAGGAATCAGTGATTACTAATGCTTCCCCTTTATTCCTAGCATCTCCAGTCTTTAGCTTCACACCAGCATATGGTTGCTACAAGGTGAAATTTGTTGCCAACTTAAATTAAAAACAATTGGTTTACTGGTTGCTGTGGGAGCATTCTAAAATAAAATTAAAAAAAAAAAAAAAAAAGGAAGTAAAACAAAATGTCATTTTAAGTACTTGAAATACAAGACTTGAATTTTCCTTTGTTTATTGACATTTTCATGGCTTGATTCTGATGCTCCATGAAGTAGTTCTACATCAATTGGGTCACAGGATGTTTTATTTTATGGAAGCAAACTCAATTTTTTTTTAGTATTAAGATCAAATAAAATGGAAATACTTTGTAATCTAGAAGCAACCTCTGGGTCTGTACCCTGTGGCATACACCAGCAGGAAGAGGGTTGGGTTTCTTTTCTTCCAGAAAGTGGTAAAATAGCAGATTCAAGCCACTACAGACATATAAAGGATCAGCAACACTCTGGGGAAGATAAAAAAAACATCTATCAACTTTATGATAAGTTTCTGTATGACTTGCAACTAAATAATATTATATTTGATAACCATTGATCCTTGGTGGTTTTAACCCCGACACCTTTTTGTTGGAGCTAATATAAGTTACTTCTCAGAACAAACCTTGCCTTTTTCCCCTTGCTATGATGCTTTCACATATCTTGATCGTTTCCAACTTAGATGATTAAGGTTCTTATATAGATTTGTTTCTTCTTCATAACACTGTTCCTAAAATCCCCCATCAAAGTACACCTTAGATTCCCTTACCTTGTCTTTTTGACTTCATAACTCTCTGCATCATTTTCTGCCTTCCCCATCAGCTTTGTTAACCTGCTGCTAAAGTGTTCTTATTTCTTTGTTTCATCACTGTTTGCAGTCCACTACTCCCACTGTTTTCCTTCATTCATCCTTGCAGTTTTCCCAAAGCATTTCTTATAGACCACAAAAAGATTTTACAGTTACTATTTTATTGGCTATGCAGATGGCTTTTGCAGACTTGTCACTCCCTTCCTTACAAAGCTGTGCCTGTCCTAACCTTTTTTTATCTGCTTAATTTCTCAAGTGTCATTGTAGTTACACAGAAAAGGATTCCATTATAGACCACAGGATTCCAGTATGAGAAAATCTACTGAATATCTCAGTACAAAGAGCAACAACAAAAATTGTTGTGATCGGCAGTATCAGTAGAAGAAAGTCCAAGAATTTGCTTCAATATGTTGACTTTGGAAGTGTAAAAATCCTCCAGATTTGGGTCCAAGAAAAGATAGTTAGAAACTTTTATGTGCAGAAGTGGCTGAAGACAAACTGGAAAGAAACCAAAAGCCAACTGAAAGGCAAAAACTGAAAGAAATGTTTGTAAACAGTGCATTCTGCATTCCCACTTTAGGAGGGAGGAAAGGAAAGGAGAATGTAATTGGAAAGGCAGGAAAGGTCAAGGATATTTTTGTGAAGGTGGAGTTAGAGGCACTTGGATATGCTCATATTTGAGAACTCGCCAGGAGAGAACAGAAGGCTGAACAAGGGCAGAAGGATGAAGGTTAGCAGGTTGGAAACATTTGTAGTCAACAGAGTAGAGAGAGCAGTTGGATGAAAAATCTGTTTGGTGATGGAAACGATAATGAAGAGGATGTTTGAAAGAGAGAAGAGTGGGGAGGTTGGATAGGATCTTGCAATATTTTTAAATGAAGCCAGCAAGATCTCACACAGAAAAACTTGTATGGCGAGAGGGGAATTAAATAAAGATCAAAGAGCTTTGAGTTGGGGGATGTAGTGCTCAGGATACACAGTCATAGTATGGATGAAGGGCAGGAAACCTATGTCTCTTTTGGATATTATCAAATAGTGTTAAAATGCCTTCTCAGGTCAGAATAAAATGCCTCAGAAGCTTTGTGATGACTGACAGAAATGTAGACTTTGTGATGGACTAGAGACAATAGTATAATGTCAGTGATTTGTTGTTTGTTGCTAATGAAAAATTAAGGGACAAGAAAGAATTTTCAGTACTTTNTTTTTTTTTTTTTTTTTTTTTTTAACTATTATCATAATAGCTGTAACCCCCCACTCTGGCAGTCAAATGTGTTTTTAAAATCCTTTGAAATATTTAACTTACACTTAAGGAATTTCTTTTCAAAATGATGTTAGGAGAAAAAGACGTACAGATTTCATTTAAGGTATTGAAAGAAAGTGTTTTTGCCCTTCTGATTTATACTTGTGTTTCTCCCCCCCTCCCAAAATCCACTGATTTCGGTACACATTGTACTCTCCTTGAAAGCAGTTAAAAATAAGAAAAAAAGTAAACAAAAGCACAGCAAGGACAAGATGTAGGTACACTATCACAGTTTAGTTTATTCATAAAAATAAAAATAATCTATTTTTATACAGCTCTGTTGTTCTAGGCAAGAAACAGACTCCTTGTGCTTGAATTTTCCTCAAGCCATCAGTATGATATACTTAACTATTTCAGAGGTATATCGTAAACACAATAAAGAAAGTTTTTTCTTTACTGGAAGAGTCTTCTGTTCTGTTTTTTTTTTTGTCCCCAGAAAACAGCACAACTGAGGACAGAAATGCAGTCTCAGTCCCATTTATCTCACTTTTAAAATAAAGATCTTTAATGACAAGGGAACTCTTAGATTAGTGTGAACAACCAAGCTGGTATTTAATGTAATGGCCACATCAATTTAATTTCTTTGTTTCTTTGTTCTTGTCAGCACAGTTGTGGGTTTAAATAGTAATTTGGGCAGTTTCTCTGACTTTCCCAGTAAAAATAAATCTGATGTCATTGCATGCTCCTTGGCAAGCTATGTTTCATTATTATAAACCACACAGAGATTTTTTTTCTCAACCAGATTTTATTTGCAGGGCCTTTGCTTATGACAGAGTTACAAAACGGTGCCATTGGTTATCCTTCAACAGCTTGACAAATGGTGTGAGAAAGAAGCAAGACCATGCGTTTGATCTGTATGAAAAGAAGGGTAACTGATTTATTTACTGATGTTGTTTTTCCAGCTATGGAGGGGGGAAAGAAAGCTGAGGTCAGTCAGTGACTTTTTGACTGTAAGAGTATTCTGGGTATGGGATAATTTTATGCATTTTGAAAGCTGTGTCCTGCAGTTTTATTTACAAATATCCTGGTTTTGCTGTCATGCAAGTTCATCTACAAATTTTTTTTTGCTCGGTTTTCCAATCTATGTATTTGCCTATGATAATATGTACTAGTCTGAACAGCTACTTCAATTTTCTACTTAAAAGCTCAGTTGTATGAGTTACTGTTATTGACTTAATATTGCTTTTATTTACCTCACTAATTACTGTGGCACCTAAATCCTCAGACATGGACTTTTAGTCAATCAGACACTTTGGAAACATTTTGAGAAGCTTTCTTTGGGAAGTTAGTGATCAATATTTTGGAAAAAAAAATGAGACGTTTATGTGTACAATTAAATAGTGTTATGAGTTATTAATGATTTAAAGGCTATGAGGATTATATTATTTTAATATTAAAACTGATGATGAGCACTAATTTTAAGTACATTGACCAGATCCCTAATTTTCTTCCCTTCCCTTGCAATAGACTATGTCAGGAATTGTATCATTGGAAAAGGAGCAGACTACAAAGGAACGATATCTGTTACCAAAAGTGGTATCCAGTGTCAAGCCTGGAATTCAATGATCCCCCATGAGCACAGGTAAGAGTTCAGGAGCAGAGACAATGGGAATAATGCTCAGACAGCTTCCATCAGGCATGGTTTGACCTATTAGCAGACAAAGGATTTATGACAAAACTGACCTTAGGCAACGAAATCTCTTAGATGTATTCTCACCTTTTCCCCAAGAGATGCTGTTCTCCAGATTCCAGAAAATCCTTACCTTCTTGGGCTTTCTCCAAAGAGGTTGCTCCTAATGACAGCCTGTGTGTCTGTATCCCTTCCTTTCTCATGTCAGGTTTTTTTTTTTTTAGCTCTTTATATCCTTTTGATCTCTTAGCTACTGGCAAAACCCCCCATACGTTTAATATTTGTCACTGAACTCCCAGGAAGTGAGTGATTTCAAAAAACACATTATTAGGAAACAAGGGATAATAGGGATATTAGCCCACCTATCTGGTCAGTACATATTTATTGTTACTATATTTTACATACTTACTGTTCTCTATTATTTGTAGAAGGTTAAACTCTATAAAGCACTTAGGCCAGCAACAAATACATGGAAAAGACTGATCAGATTATTGAAATCTTTTCCTTCAAATCACATGAGCAATAATTAAAGCAGCAGGAATGGGGTTTAACTTTTGACTTTAAGATCCGATATAGTGAGGAACTAAGGCTGTATCTACACCTTGATAGTAGACTTAGTTCAATTATATTGGCTAAAGAAAAAGAGAAGAAAGTCAAAACCTGCAGCCAGTAAGGGTAATGGTAAAAACAGATTCAACCACAACAAACGTTGCTGGAAACTTGCAAAAGGACCAGAAGCACTGGTCTACTCTTTGACTATTTCTCTTTGAACCGTTTTGTATTGGATTTAGCCATTTAGATAATAAACCCTCAAGAGCCAAGCCCAGTGTCCTCTTACCCATAAGATTCTTGTCCACATTGCTGCCCTTTGCTTTGGACTCCCTGCAGCAGCACTTTGTTTAGGAGGTGCCAAGCTAGAGACTGGGCTGTGCGCTGCTCAGTCCTGTCCTGACCAAATCTATCCAGTGTGCAAGATGATATCTTGGAACAACATTAAAGGAAAATGATACTTGGGTTTTCTCCTCTTATGATGTGTTACAAAGCTGAGCCTCAGGCTTGGACTTGACTGGACTTGGCTTCTTATAATATAGATGGCAGTGTGTCTCATTTTCAGTGTGGGACAAGAGCTGCTCTTAATTGCAAATGTATGCTAAATACCATCAGCTCCCACAGCAATGACCTCTTGAGACTCACTACCTTGAAGTATACAGTCTTCATCTTTCAGAAATGAAAGGATTCTCAATAATTACAGTCTAAGCAAGAATGAACATTTATACTATATAATATAAATATGACTGTATATAATTAAAGAAAGAAAAATGTCTGAATAGTATATATTATCACTAAATTACAGCATACAGAGCTTTATCTAATGCATTTGGACAGCCACTCTTCTATCATGTATTTTATGAGAATGACTTTTCTCCTGCCTTGTGCAATAAGCTTAATTTTTAAAAGGTCACTGGATAAATGAGGTGGCTGCATGCTAATTTTGTTTTTCAACATCAGAAAATACGATTTCATCATCAGAGACATGAGGGAGATGGGAAGAAGCAGACAGTAGTGGTGTGTTTGGAACTTATTAGTATGAAAGGCTTAGACTTTTAGGTCAGTTTTTCTCAACATCTGATTATCACAAAGTGCCACTGGAAAATAAATCCCTTTTTCATATCCGAGGGAGAAATGTACTTTACCCTTTTTTTTTCATTATCTAGAAAGAATTGAAGTAACTTCAGACTTTAAACTTGTGCTTGGATTTAACCAACTATATTTTTATTTATCTATATTCCAGTAGAACCTACAGACTCCAATCCATAGTTTTAATATCCATTCTAGTATAGATTACAAGAATTTCTTTCTTCTTGTTCTTAAGAGTTTTTTGTCTAGATAGATAAAACCAATGGAAAAACAGTTCAAAGGGAAATGGTCAAAGCGTAGACCAGTTTTTCACAGTCTTTTTGCTAGTTTCCATGACCATTGCTGTGGTTGAATCTGTTTTCACCATTACTCTTACTGGCTTCAGTTTTTGGCTTTCTTCTTTTTTTTTTTCCTTACCTAATATAGTTGACCTAAAAAAGCCACTCCTAAAACTGTGTGTTTAATCTTCCAATTCTGAGTGGATCTTTACTGCATCTCATCTTTTCCTCCCTCGAGAAGGTTGCTTGAGTACCTGTCAAAACCATTCGTATGTCTGACCTACCTCAAGTTTTTAATGATATGCATGGAGACCATTTTTTTTTTTTTAAAAAAAAAAAAAAAAAGAATGTTCTGACATCATACCTGGTGTCATTTGAAATGCCTTTTCTCCATATTTTGCAATGTCCATAATTTCTGAGCAGAAAAATTTTCCAGCAGGAAAATGAAATAAAACTTCCTAATATGCACCGACATAGCACTTTAACATATACACAGGTTGCAATATCCTGTAGGAAAAGTTTGCCCAGGGCTGTCTTAAGCTGAAAAAAATTTGAGATATTTATATTGCAAGACTACAGTGGAAAAACAGAATCAACAATTTTATAGACAACAATAATGACACAAAAATTATTCACTTCAAGCACTGATAATAAGTAAAGCACTTTTAAATAATACCTTGACTAGAACCACAATCAATTAACAAAGGTATTTTCCACTTCAGTTAGTACAAAGATTTCATTAATGGGAATAAAATATGATTAAAGTGTCACATGTCAGAATTTTCTTTTTGTTTCTCTCTTTTTAAACTACTAATTTATTCATTTGTAAAATAGAATTTGCCAAAGATGCAAAGAAGGATGCATACATTTCTCTTCTGCTTTTGTATATAAATTATGTCAGTAGCTGTGTATAAAGACTGTCCCAAGTGTTTAGTTTAGTTTCCTAAACCGCAAGTGCCTACAGTTTTCTAAAAGAAGTTCTATTAAATTTTATTCCTTTAGAATATAGATACATTTGAATTTCATGTCAGATTAAAAAAGCCCACAACAAAACAAAAACAAAAACAAAAACAAAACAACAACAACAAAAAAAAAAAACACAAAAAAAACCCAACCAAAAAACAAACAAACAACAAAAAAAAACCAAACAAACAAAACAACCACCCAAACAAACACCCAAAATAAATTATTGGGCATTTTCATAATAAAAGGTCCGCTTTATTTGTGATATTTCCACCAGAATATGAGCATCATGAAGAAAAATAACTGGGACAAATCTTAGAAAACTCACAGATAAAATCAATTTCTTAAGTTGAATTACAAACTTTGTGTGATTCCCCTATGTATTTTGCCCAACTTTTCAATTAACAACAGCAACATCTTCATGAAATTGAGCATAACTCTGAATTTCATGTGATTTTTAACCACAGAGATTTAGCTGCTGCTTAAACCTTACTGCAATGACAGCGAAGCATCACTGGGTTTGTCTGCAATGTGCAGCCTGAGTGTGGTCACAAGCTCTTGCAGTGGAACTGAGCAGAACCAGCTCTGGGGTTGGGCTCCTTACTATGAGTTACTAATTCCCTAGTTTGTGGGGAAAAGTGACCTGTATTATTTTTATGTATATATACCTACATTTTTCTCTGTATGTCAGTGTGGATGTGAGGGTTTCTCTGGAGGTAAGCATGTACATTTACAGACAGCTAAGAACACAAAACCTTGACCCTGGAGAGTTTATACTTCATGGACGGAACATAAGCAGCAAGGTTTCATACTGAAAATGTGTGTTAGGCAAAAAAATAGAGTATTTGCTCACATTTCTATTGAATCACTAAAGAAAAACAAACTGCTTATCATTGGCCTGAGAACTCCTAATCTAAGGGAAAAATCTTGATCGTTTTTGTTATTTTAATAGCCCCTTACAGCAAAAGCAAAAGTTGAAGTCAGCCAGGCCACTGTTAAATAACCTAGTCTGTATGATCAAAATGATGAGTGGGTCTGTAAGTAGCAGACTCTAAGGTGACAACAGTGGGGCTTGTGGCAAAACGCAAAGCAAGACAGCTTAAGTGGGATCTGGGGAGATTTCTGATGCTGAAATGCAAAGCAGACCATGGTTTTGGTCAGTGAAAGCCTCTCAGTGCCACATGTCACACCACTCGGTCATGCTCACACACTCCTGATGCCTGACCAGGGACAAGAAGGGTTGTCCCTGCTTGTGGGCTATATGTAGGACACACTGAGCCCACTGAGCCCATTGTATGTGCACAACATACATGTGGATGGTAGGTTTGGCATGTCTATGGACCCAGCAATTTTTTCCCCTTTGAATCCAATATAATTTTTCCCTTCATCCAGAGTCCTTCCACCATTGTGTGAGTAGTTCCAAGCTCATGAAGGAGAGGTCAGCAAGGGCTGGCAGGGAGTGTGTGGCTGTCTGGCTCTGCAACAGATAGCTGGCTCCGGATACCCAAGGGATGGGAGTAAAAGTTGCTAAAGCAAGCTACAGGCTAGACAAATTGTCCCAGATTTAGGCCATTGATTGAGTAATCCCAACTGAAGATGTGTATTTGTGTATGGACAGATAACTTGGGTGTGTGCACTTGTGTAGGCAGGGTGGAGGGAGAAGGAAGCCGAAATGTGTTTGTTTCTAAGTGTTTGTAAAAATAATAATATGATTAACACCAAAGCTTGCATGCTCTTATACTGTAATGATTGTCATTTTAAAACTAGCTTTTTGCCTTCGAGCTATCGGGGTAAAGACCTGCGGGAAAACTACTGTCGAAACCCCCGAGGGGAAGAGGGAGGGCCATGGTGTTTCACCACCAGCCCGGAGATACGCCATGAAGTCTGTGACATCCCCCTCTGCTCCCAAGGTAACCCATCCCAGCTCGCATGGAAAGGTGTCTTTGCTGACAGCAGGTACACAGAACATGTACAATGAAGCAGTAGTTTCAATGACACTTGCTCCTGGACTTTAGAGGAAGAATAGGTGGTTTCTCAGCAAGAATAACCAAGGTAACAAGAAAAGCAGTTATTAGAGAAAGAGAAGATCTTTCAAGTTTTCAGGCTGAGCCGCTTTTTTTCAGGTCATGAAGGAGCTCGAACAATGAAGTTGAGCTGATTGCACAAATGTGACCCTTTTTTCACTTGTCTATTCCATAGTGAATCCATTAACATGCTATGTTAATGGTTATCCATTACTATGTGATAAAATCATCTAGTGCTATTCCATGGTAAAATCAACTTCTCTGCTTTTTGATGAAAATCTAGATACTGAATTACAGGATGAAAGATCAATCTAAGCATGCATTTTGTTTTTCAAATAAATACTGTAAATAAGTAATTTTTTAAATATATATATAATTCATATCCCATTAAACTTTCAAGTCACAGAATTCAAAAGACACTTCTTGTGCATCATTGCATTTGTTGACTTTTAAGTTCTGTTAACCTCCAAACTAGGCTCTTATATCTTGCTAATCAGCCAATTCAGTTCCAGTCAATCAACACATTTAAATTCTCAAGATAGGATGCCTTTAATTTTCCTGCTAATGTGTCATGTTCAATAACTATGCAGTGATGGGGGAAGAAAAGGGAGAGGGCAGGAGGAAGAGAGGGAGGATGAGAATGATTACAAGGAGCTTGAAAATATATTAAAAGCTAACATTTAAAGATCAATTTAAGTGAGCTTCAAATGGGATAAGACCTGGAGCTCACTGCAGGATGAAGACTTTGCTAGCGGATGTTTTGACTGAAAAGTGAGATTAGTAATTGCATAAATTAGTATTTACTAATCCTTCATTACAATTACTCTAATTAGGGGGCACTTGAAAAATCTGTCTATAGTTAATTATGGTGAATTTATTTTATATTTTAGGACTTCTCATTCTAAATTAGGAAGCGTATTTTGTTCCACGGTGATTTCAAATCCCTTTGGTATCTTTTGCCTGCTCTCCCACCACTCCCCACTTTCCCAAACCAGAGCTGAAAATGTATCACAGTTTAAGCTGCCAAAAAGAATTAGTATCGAAAAGAAACAGTGTCATATGTAGCTGAAAGTGCTGGGAATTTAAAGAGACAAACTGTACTGCATGAAACTCTGATTCAGTCATTGATATGGACTTGTGCTGTTATTATGCTATGACTTAGAGTGATTTAGGATAATCAATGTCACTTAATTAGAAAATATCAGCTCTAAAAAAGCGCCCCTTCCTTAGATGTGTGTCCCCCTTTGTTACTAATGATAGATAAGGTTAAAAGAGGAACATTGATGTCTCTAGCAGCTTGCACCAACCTGTCTCAAAACTGCAAGTGTCCTATAAAGTGATATCAAATTTAAGCATCTGGGTTAGATCTAAGGATGAGATGCAATTCTATTCCAGAGGATATTTCCCTTACCAGTCTAAGAGAAGTCATTATTTATACCTCTCTGGGTTGGTCTCAATTTTAACAATGGACATACAATTTAATTTCTTTAAGGGGATTTTTGTGTACTACAAGTCCTCAGTATAATACATTACTAGTATCCTTTCTTTCCCCCTCCCCCCTTCCCCCAGTTGAGTGTATGACCTGCAATGGAGAGAGTTACAGAGGACCAATGGATCACACTGAGACTGGCAAGGAGTGTCAGCGCTGGGATCTTCAGAGGCCACACAAACACAAATTTCGTCCAGAGAGGTAATCCCTCCTCCCCTTCAAGTAAATCCATGTGGTTATAATTTGAAAATCACACAAATTCTGGAACCAGTTGGGCAAAACCATCGTTAGCTGTACTGAAATTTATGGAGTTCACCAGTTTCAGGTGCTTGGGCATCTGACCTATGGTGTATCCAGGCTGGCTACAGTCATGATAGAGATACAGGGTGGGGACTAGTGGCTTTTCTGTGCACTTGTGGCTGCATCTCATGGCTGTGTACAGTGATGTACATGTGCTATATTAATCGATAAATTAATTCTCAGATTCACTGACATTAAAAAAAAATTATCTGAATGTTTCTGTATATGTTATGTAGCTTCAGTCAGCTTAAAATACCTTAAACACAAAGTGAATCAGAACTTTTTGTTAGAGCGTTTATAGTTTGTGAATATAAGCTTGTCAAATCAGAGTATGCTCCTTTTTTTGAAGTATTGAACAGCTTTAAAGCAGTAGATGGTCTTCTGTTGAAATCAGGTCTAAAGATCCAAAATGCTTGCCTCTACTTTTTTTTTTCCTACACTGGGAAAGGAGTTTATTGTTCTGTTTAGCATTTTATGCACATGGATTTATGTTTTAGACTTTTTTTTTTAGACTTTTTTTTAAATTTTATTTTATTTATTTAGGCATAGCTACATAGTGCCAAAAGATACATAACCAGAAATAGCAAGAAAAATTGCATCCCCATTAGAGTTTGTGCTGGAGGGTAGAATTCACCTAACCACAAAGGGTCATCTATAATATAACCTTTTTTGAAGGATTTTGTGGGGGGATTTAGGCCACACAGGAGGGCCTTTGTGTTTCTCTTAACCCAGACTATAGTTTCATTTTAGTTTTAGTCTCAGTTTTGGATTAACTCCATTTATAAATTGGATTGAATAAATTTAAACTGCCAGAGGAAGACTGCAAAAATCAACAATCTCAGAATGACTGAGAACTTCCACTGAAAATATCTTTATGTATGTTGAAGTATTCCACTAAATAAAGCATAATTTTAATACACAGCAAAATATTGAGGATCTGTAGTTTTGGAATTTATGTGCTATAACCTCTTTTTCCTCTTGGCTCAGATGATCTGCTTCATGAATAATAGCAGGCTCTCACAATGTTCTCCTACAATAAATAATTTGTATTAGCAAACTGGGACTAAAAATAATTTGTTTCTGAATTTTGCCATGCACTTGTTGTGCGTTCTAGAATAAGTCACAGAAATAATTTTGTTCCTTGGGAGTGAAACATTTATAGAACTTCTGGGTAAAAACAATAATAATTTTACTGTCAAGAGGAAATTTCTGTTTTCCGTTAATTTTGGATTGTTTGCAAAATGGCTTTTCAGACTAACAGCAGTCTCATGAATGATTGTCTTCCTCCTTGAAAGATTTCCTTCAGAAAACATCTTCTTGAGAGTTTTCAGACTGTTATGAAACTGTTGGTTTTCTTATAAAGCAACCCACCCAGACTGAGCTGATCTGTATGTTCTTTCAAAAGAGTAACTGGGGTCCAGTACATTTCTAACACACTGGTGTTAATTAACTTCATGGAGTCACTAAAGGTAGTGACAATTACACTTTGATTACACTAGCTTTTAAAAATATCTTGGGCTTTGGCTTGTTGTTGGTTTTTCTTTTTTTTTCTTTTTTTTTTTTCTTTTTTCCTTTTTTTTTTTTTACTAGTTATTTAAGTTGAAAATAAGAGAGGAGATCTGGAACAAATGACCCATTAAGATACAGCAATCTCTAGAGACACTTATGCTATACCATCTAGAAGTAATGTGATAAACCTGGAAACCAGAAAGAACTAGCTGGAGAGATTAAAACTTATTTTCATTTGTGGATTCATCAGCTGCAACAACAAAGAGAGAGAGGTTATCTTAAAGATGTCTCACTTTTACTTTTCGTCAGCTCAGTGAATTGTTCTACATTTATTCCCTTTAAAAGTTACTTACTGAAGAGAATCGATAATGCCTGTTTACTCAGATGGGACTGAAGCTAGGAGTAGGCGTCCCCCCAAAAAACTCCTGCATGACCCTTTCTTAGCTATTAGTGGGCACAGGATTGTTCCAGTTCTCTGTTGTACTTCTCATGGGTAGGATTATACCCCAGTGTGGAAGGAAGACCATTTAGGATAATGACTTAGAGAGACATAGGGGGGCATGCAGAAGCAACAGTTCTCTCCTCTTCTGCTCAAATTTTCCACTCAAAATCAAATATGGTCTCAAAATAGGTATTTACTGCCTGAAGGAAGGTAGGGTTGAAGTGCAGTATAAGAGTTGAATAACTGCAGGTACCCTTTTATTAAAATACTCTGGTTTATCTCTCTTGTAGGTAAATTTACTTTTTACAAAATCAAGTTTCCAATCCTGCAAGTCTTTGAAAACAGAAAGAATGGGAGAAGAAATATTGTTGAAGAGTTATAGACACTATTTTTCAGTTTAGTTCCAGCAGAGCTAGAGAACATCTGTCTCTTTAAAAAGAAGAAATGTCATCTCTTTGTCTGACACTCTTTTTCTTTCCCCCAGAAACTGAGAAAAAGTTTTGATTTTGTCACCAGATGTACTTCTTAATGTTTTGTTTCAGTTTCAGCAGTGAAGCACGACTACTGCAGTTTCAAGGTGGGGAGTGGTGCAAATCAAGTATGTGGGCTTCTGAAAGATCTTGGAATCCTCAGGCTTTTTGTTGGGTCCAAGCATGTGGTCTATAACCAAGAGTACTGGGTGAAGGAGGAACGTGCAGAGCAGAGGGATGAGCTCCCAGGGAATCCTCCACTGTCTCACTGCTGAATTGTGGAATAGTTTGAAGCCCCATTTATCTTATCCCTAATATTTGTGTCTTAAAGGTGTTAGCTGATCTTTTCTATGGGAACTGAGGAACTATTTTTTGCTGAATATGAAGGAAAACAGAAGTGTGCCTGTACATTGTGGGAGGAACCAGTGACTGGGAAGGCTCTTGTTACTCTAGGAAAGGGCACATAGATATAGTAGATGGAATGATACTGTTCACAGACACTACTCCATCCCACAAAGACACTGAAAGTTTTATCCTGAAAGAACTGTTACATCTCTACTTAAGCTTTATTTAGTAAAATAACAAATTTTTGACATACTGTGGTACTAGGTTACACAATATTAAGAAGAACAAAGCATTCAGTGCTGTGAAAGATACTTGCCTTCTATGAATTGGATTGTTTACATCCCTAGTTGTTTTGAATGGCTTTTTGGAAGCTATGACTGCAGGTACCTTGCTATTCCTGGACTTGGTTCCTGGGTAGTGCCGTAGACTCTCCATTGCTACATGAGATGGAACACATGCTGCTAATCAAAGCTCATCACTGCACCTATTGGGTGACCAAAGCCATTTTCTGCTATATTATTAGCCCATAAACTGGTTTGGGTTTTTTTTTGTGGTTTTTGTGGTGGTTGTTGTTGTTGTTTTTGGTTTTGTGTTGTTTTGTTTTGGGTATTTTTGTTTTTTTTTTTTTTTTCTTTTGGTTTTGTTTTTTTTTTACATCCTTGAACACAATTCGTTCCTTTACAGTTTGTCTTCTACATATCAGAAAATAGGGTACTACTGCTAGATGTGAAACTACCACATTTTTGACTGCCCTTGAATTCTGAATTTTTTGAGGTTTCTCATTGTTAGTGTTTCTGGTAATTTATTTTTTGAGGTTTTTTGTTTCATTGCTTGCTTGCTTGCTTGCTTGCTTCTTTTTTGGTTATGGCATTCTTTTATGTCTTTTACTGTTTTTGATTCTACTTAAAACCTGTCCCTGTGCCTTGTATAGATGAAGGAACCTGAATTTTCCCAATGGATGTGAGTTCCAGTTGTAAATACATGAGTCAAAATTAGGATGATTGTTTGACAGAAAAAGCATCTTAGCAAAACCACACGCTTATAAATCATATATTCCTCTGCTTGTGTGAAACACATCTGCTTGCAGTTGTAAATGGGTTCAAGTTCCCAGGTAGTTAACTTTATTGTTCTCTTACATACTTTCATGTTTCCCTCAGGGGTAAATCTACTTTTTGTTTCCTTTACAAACATGTTTCAATAAAATTGGAAAACCAAGACAATTTGTATTTGCTGGGTTGGGGGGG
>VZRU01014659.1:538661-642056 GCA_013398155.1 Pedionomus torquatus | reverse complement strand
GGGGGGGGAAGTATGAATTTATCTCCTTCTCTAAATTTATAGATATTCATGTAGCACATTTATACAAAAAGAACCTCCTTATCTTGAGTATCTGCCTGACTTCGATGATGGCAGTAGGAACATGGAAACAATTAAATGGCACAATAATTTCAGATCTTAATGAGATAAAGTGAGACGGAAGTTAATTCCTTATTTTTCTCCCTTTTTTCCCCAGTGCTTGAATTGAGGGCATGACCTAAAACTAGCTCTATTACAAAAGTGGAGCTATCATTAGTAACAGAGCTATTCAAAATAGCTGCCAGTTTGAACCCAGTGCTGTTGCACTGAAGAACCTGTTTTCTTAATGAGTCCAGCATGGCAGGCAGTGTTTATATAATCCACACTTAATTGGACTGTTTTAAAAAAAACAACTAGTGGCTTTAGAGTCTGGTCATCAGTTGACAGACACAAGAGCAAGAGTTTAGCAATTAGCAGTTACCCCATCCGGTATCCCGTGCATTAGCACAGCAGGGAATCCCCTCAGTGGAGGTCTGATTCTGCTGTGTATGTGGAAGGAGACTTTGTGTTATTAACTTTCTAATAGTGTTAAAAGAGCATTTGCATCCATGTCACAGGATCGGATCCAAGGTTAATAGGAACTGGTTCTTGTTTGCCCCTGTTGAAGACTGCCCTTGTACAAGCCTGTGCAGTGTTGCCAGGAAGACTTCCCTGACACGTTTCTTGTTGTGGTTTGCAGATATCCTGACAAGGGCTTTGATGATAATTACTGCCGCAATCCTGATGGCAAGCTGAGACCATGGTGCTACACTCTTGACCCTAACACCCCCTGGGAGTTCTGTGCAATTAAAACGTGCGGTGAGTTCAAGCAAAATTTATTACTTCCTTTTCCTTTCCAAAACCTGGACACAGATAGTTCAAGCAATATAGGACTAGAGCTAGTTCATTCATTGCACTTCAATGAACTTTGAAACATAACTTTCAAAGACGATCTCCTACAAAGACATTATATTTAATCTGGACAGAAAACAAAAGAGTTGCATGTCACTTAGTGCTGGAATATGTGTATATTTTACATACAGGAAATTGCATTAAAATGTAGGAAATTGCATTAAAATGTAGGAAAATCAAGAGCTAAAAGTGTGAGGCAACATCACCTTGAAGGTCTCATATACAGTTTCAGCTGGGCCATGGTGGGCACCTGCACTACAACTAGAGAGTAGATGCCTGCACGCCTTCCCTACTCAGTGCACTCTCAGTCAGTAACTCTTCATCGCTTTGTTTTCCTCTTGCGGTTCTAGGCCTTGGTTCCTGCACACTGTTCAGCCTTGTGCTGAAGACAGAGTTATTAATTTCCTCATGGGTTTCTCTGTGATATTCCACACTCCAGTGTCAAAGCACTCCACAGGCAATTAATTTCTTTTTCTACAACAACTGCAAGATGGTGGCTTTTGTTGTCCTCACTTCACAGACAGGCAATTGAATCAAAGTAACATTAAGCTATACAAAAGTTGGATTCCAACTTTGAGATACTTTAGTTCAGAATCTCTAGAACATTCTGCAGCATATTCTGTCTTCAAAGCTCGGGTCCTCCTAATTCTGCTGGTAGCTCAGATACTCTGTTCTAGTGATAATTAGATGTCTTGAATGGGTAGTACAGAGACAATGAGGAAGGTAAAACTACTGGACCCCCCTTGAAAACCTGGGTAATTTTTCCAGACCTTCATGATAATGCTGGGACTGAAACAGAGGGTAGAATTAAGTTTTTTGGGACATGTTGTTATCAGGAAACCACGACTTGCATCCTGGAAATTCCTTACCTCATTCACAGCTTGTGGATCTACAGGTGATAATCTCCTCTCTTATCCTCCATGCTTCTCATTGCCAGATTGAGGGTCTAACTTTTTTCCTTTAGTGAACTGACAACCTGTGAAACAGTCAATGTACAAGCATAATATTAAAGACAGACTCATAATACCTAGACAGGGTTTTTTTTATTCTCTTTACTCAAAATACTGTGTTTATAATGTCTTAGGAATAAAGGCAATTCCTGAAAACAAGGCATAACTTTGACTGGATCCATATTGTAGCAGCCTGTCAGCTTCATGTGCCCCAACCCTGTGGCAGAGCCCCCAGGAATACAGGCAGAAAAGAGAAAACAGTATTTTAGGATTTTCCATGAAGTAGAGGCAAAGGGAAGCTTCTAAAACTCCTCAGTGAAACTCAGTGTCATGTTAGCTCATGAGAAAGTCAGTTTCTCTTAGTTCTGCAGTTTTGTAAACTACAATTTCCTTTGATGTCCTACTTGAATTCTGACCAAAATTAAGTGTTAAAAAAAATAAAAATCCTCAAAACCAGTTGCTCTGCTTTTCATCTAGCTCTGAGTGTCACTTCAGTAGCCTTATATCACTGTAAAATTTATTTGGCTCTCTTGGGAAGAGGATAGAAGAAGAGAACAGATACTAGTAAAATTAACAATAAAGCTCACCTGGAACTGGATTTACACAAAAACTCAAAAAGGTGGGGGGAAAGAAAGAAAAGTAATAAAGGTAAAAGAAGTGATTTTTAACGACTGTTAATTTTTAGGGTTCTCTGTATTTTCTTGTTGTTATATAAACCAAGACAAACCATTATTAGGGTATCTTGAATCTAGATAAAACAGAGATACTAGTTGATCTTACAAAAAGTGTGTTTCCATAATGTAATCCTGTATTTTTCCTGTAAAGTTGGCAAATATAAAAATAGTAGGGAGGAAGAGATAAGAGAATGGTTCTGGCATGAACCTTTATATGTGAGCAGTTGCTACCTAAAGGGGAAGCATTGGTATTCTTCATTTTTACTTCTAATTTGTACCAAACAAAATTACGTTGCATTTTCTGCTTCACCAGCAATAGTTCAGAATTTTCTCTCCTTGCGTGTTCTTGGTTTAAGCCAGTGTAATATCTTGGAGTGTCAGTCACTTCCTATCAATTAGTCAATTGTATGAAAGGAAAAAAATTGCGTAAGAATGCTCTTAACATACTTCCTAATGTGAAGTAAATGATCTTATTCTGATCATATGTCATTGTACATCCAGTACAAGACAGTTAAGATTAGCAAAATTATTCCGCTGTAAAAAAGTGAGGTTAATCTGTCATTTCAGGCAATGCTTGTAAATCAGATTCTCTGGAGACAGAAGAAACTGAACAGGACCACTGTTTGCTTTGTGCCAAGCTAAGTCACATCCATGTTGAAAGTCTTATCTATGAACTAATTCTATGTAATTATATCTACAGCTTTTGATGATCTCTGATAACGGGGAAAGTTCAGTTTTTTCCCATTGGGAACAGTCTTGCTTAGCTTTGCAACTGAATCATCTTTCTATTTTTTTAGTTAACTCATTTAGTTGAGGGTGTTTGTTGTTTTGGATTTCTGGTTTGTGTTTGGCAGGTTTTTGTAGGATTCTTTTGTTTGTTTTGGTTTGTTGTTTGGGTTTTTTTTAAATCTAAACTGTGCTTCCAACATTTCTCTAGTTACTAGGTAATAAATACATATGTAGCATACTAGATCTATTCTTTTCCCCTGATAGAAGTGTTTTTACTACGAAAAAAAAAATTCCAAAGTTACAGCTGACTGTTTCACAAATGCAACTTTTATAAATCTTTATCCTTTGGCATTTCCTGAGTTGATGTGTCAGCGCTCTGAGGATTTGCATCTGGCTTTCCTGGTCACGTAAGCTTAAAGTCCATGCAACTTTCAGTATCTAGAGTCTGGTCTAAGCTTTAGAAAACACTTGGAGGGAATTCTCCTGCAAACTACTGTAATGTCACCTCTGTCTACCCAAGTCACAAGCAGAGTCCTGAAGAAAAGGTAACCACCAGAATGACCAAAATGGAATTAAAAAATCCCCACACTGCAATGATTTTAATGTTGCAATGAAAGCCTTACATCTCATTTCTAATCAAAGGTTGACTGAATTAACTAGAAATCCTGTCTTTCACCTTCAGTTAGAAAGTATATTAAGATCAGTGGAAATTTCACATGTGAAAGTGTATTTTTACTGCAGAAAACTTTAGATCTTTGGAAATTTTGGAAGCAATTTATGTGAGAAACCATACAGAAGTAGTGATCTTGAAAGTGGTTAACCCAGCAGATATTTTCAATTTATATATAAAAAATAACCCAGAGAGAGAATTTATTGTTGATATTTCTGTTCTATCCCCAGCTCAGTGACTAGAATATCGACGTAAAATATCAGAACCCTGTTTTCAATTTTCTTTCTTTCTTGAGGCATGCAGAAAAACTGTTTTCCTACCTCCTAGCAGGGAGCCCAAAACACTAGGCAGTTCTGGGTTTCGGTGGCTGCTCCACTTTCTGAAGCTCTGGCTGTGTGCAATCTCAGTGCATTAAAAAGAGAACATCATGAGTTATATGTCTTTATAGCTTTGTGGTTTGGATTCTCACACAGGTTTTTAATTCCTATGCTGAAGACTGTTTATATATTTTACAAGAAATACTAATTAGAAAAAATGCTTTACAAATCCAAGTCCTTGGACCATATACAAAAACGTAGGTGTCCTCTCTTCAGGGGAGTGACCACAAGGCAGCATGCTGCTTGTGGCTTTTGTTACATGTCATGAGTGCTAGTATGCTCTATAGCCAAAATGCTGACAACAGCTCATATACAAAATTTTCGGCAAAAAAGTCAGTGGAAGGAAGCATTAAGAAAATAAATATGTTTTTAAGACTGAAGAGACAGGAGGGCATTGTAACTTTATTTCCAAGCACAGAAGGCAGCATAAAACATTGTGGCTTACAGCCAGGACTGTGAGAAAGAGATGACAGGAGCAATTAGGGATTAGAGATGGCTCAAGCTGCAAAAATTGGATCTGGATTAAGACTTCAGGGACCCCAGGATTGGTTTGAAGTTGCTCACATATGTGTCTGTGGTTTTGGCTTGAGACAATTTTTAGTTAGAAGAGAGGATAAAAGGACAACTATAACAGCAATAAAGTATAGGATGAAATGAAGAAATGGAAGCAGTGACAACAGATTGGAAAAAAAAGAACTGTTACTTGGCATGAATGAGGACATGGAACACAGGGAAGACAGAAGTGGGTAGTTAATACTGTGGTTTGTTTGTTGTTTTTTTTTTTTTTTTTTTTTTAGAAAAAGGACAGCTCCATTTCTGGGGATGAACTATTGGGCAGAGAGGTGCTAAGGTCCAGAAATGAGGCAGATAAATATGTCAGTGACTTGAGAGCTTCTGGAATTATTACTGTAAAGACAGTGTTTGTTTGCTGCTTACCTGATTCCCAACCAACCCAGAGGATTTTACCATGGATTTAATCTCTTCTATCAATACTCATAGGCAATAGGCAGGGGTGACTGGAGCCTGAAAAGTCCTTAGAGAATTCAGTAATGGTCTGGGTTTGATGGGAAAGAGGAATCAATGAAACAATAAAATTGAGAATCTAAGTGTAAAATGCAATGTGCCTACAACTTTTGGGAAGGCAAAGAATCCAACCAATATTTGTTTACTTGTCCTTTAGAAGCAGAGATTTCAACTTCCCATTTGAATGTGTAGTTCTGAATGAAGAGATATTTGTTGAATCATAGTATGTAAACAATAAAAGTGCCACTCCGTTTAAGCTTAATATTTATGTAAGATAAAGATGTTTACAGAAAGGAGGCAGTAAAAAGAGGCTAATATTTAGTAGCTGATAAAATGTTACCTTCCATTGTGCTTCTCACAGAGGCATAGCAGAGGTCCAAGCATTCATCATGTAAGCAATGGCTTTATCTACATTTTCTCAAAAAGGATCCTTCTCTGATCATTTTCCTCATTTCTATGGTAGCTTTAAATGTGGGATTAAAAAGCTCTGAACCTGCAGAGAAGTCTTAATGGTGAAAATTTTTTTTTAAATGTATTTGAACTAAAAATTGTTTGGATTTAAAACCTAGACCTGGAAAGATGTCTCTGTGCTCAAGGACAAACTGTAGGTGTGCAGGTTTTAGGTGACAATGGGTTCTTCAGTTTTCTGATTCTTGACCTTGATCAGATCTTGGGTCTGATTTCTTTCTTCACTTTCTCATATGATTTTGCTGAAAGAAACCCCAAAACACTAGAAATCATTGGGTGGGGTTTTCATCCATGTTTCATATACTGTGAGATGATAGTACATTGAAGGAAATGTGGAAAGAAAAGAATAATCACCATCCCACCACCGAGAACTCTATTGGTGCAGGTAGGGATGCCTGGAGGCAGTGTTACTGAGCATGAGCATCTTCTCCCCACAACATCATGGAAGTTTGTTACTGACATTTGCAGAATTGCATGGATCATGTTTAATGATGACTTTGCAATGTTTAGAACTTTACTGGGTTGGGCACCTCTTTCCATTTAAAGTCTACTTTTGAAAATCTTTTGTTACAAATCAGGTTACGTTTTCATTTTGTGGACTGACACATGAGGAAAGACATTGCAACACTGTCAGCAAAAGTAGTTTTCCTGATGATGTAATTTAGGACCCTTTCAACCATGTCTCTTTTCAAAAATATATAGATAATATTACCACCAAAGCACATGAATACTCTAGCAAAATCCTTACCTTCTTCTAAGTCAGTAGGAGTTTCACCATTGACCTCAAATTTGTGCAGGATTTTCTTCTGGGTCATTGGGATTAAAGACAGAAATAGTACTCTAGCTGGTTACTTCAGCTGTAGAATGACTCAAGGCCCCTGCTGATTCCCGCATGCTGGCATTACTGTGAGAACCAGAACTGAGAAGACTATCTGTGGCTTCACATAGCTCTGGGTAATGTTTCATCTCTTTACTTAAGCATCTATGAATGCATGAGCTGGCCCTTATTAATAAAGTTATTTATTTTGAAGTATCAAAAAAGGGAAGGTTTTATGGAAAAAAGAAACCTTTGCATGTTGGTTGGGGCCTTCAGAGTGAACACTTGAGGGTTGAAATACTACTAACATGAAATTCTCACGTAGCTGTCTGAATTACAGGGCTACTTTGAGGACTCCAGAATACAAAACCAAAAACAAGCTAACAAAGAAAAAAATAAAACAAAGGTCTAAGCCAGCAAAATGCTGATGGAAAGCAATCAAATTATTCTATTCATAATGAATATTCATATAGGAATAAGAAGTAATGTTTAATTAATACATCATAAATAGTATTTTTTATAAGATAGTTTTTGTGATCTTCCTTTGATGGTATTTTGATGTCAGTTCAGAACTGTAAAATCTGAACTGAAACAAAAGGAAAAAAAAAGGGTACTTCTAATATGAAATTAAAGTACCTACCTGCATAATGAGGATTGCTTATTGAACTTACATTCATCTTTTAACTTAAATCATAATGACTTCCTTATTGGAGCAAGCCCTTGGAGTAGTGGGTCTTATTGCACATTTTAGAGGAATTGCTAAGATAAGGATGGGAATTCAACCTTACTGATTTTTAGCTTCATCTTGACTCCACCTTGTAAGAGAACTGGTGAGTGTGGTCTCAAGTCTCTTCCACCGGTGCTCTGCACATCTGGTGTCTGTGCTCTGAGTTATTAAACTTTGTACTAATTGGCTATGATAATTGGCTATGTGGGTTACAAGAGTAATCAGCCTCAAGAATGAGACCAATACTCACTGGGAGATGACTATTTAACTTATAGGCTTCTTGGACAACCTGAGCACTTCTTCAAATCTGGTGACTGTCTTACTGTCTGCAGAGAACATCTCCTCAAGATTTTGCCTGTCCATGTGTTGTTCATTCAGCACACCTTTTACTCACATGAACAGGGATACTGTTTCCATAATGCCTGTTGGTGGAAATCGTTGGCTGAATGAAGGATTTGCTGAGCCTTTTTTGAAACTTTTTGAGCTTTCCCTGAGACTCAAGAGCCAGAACAGGATAATTTGCTTCTGAGGACATAAGTTCTCATAATTTCAGAATGAAATGTCAGAATGTTTGGGGAGGTCTCATTTTTCACATTTGAAAAGTAAATATTTGTAGAAAATGCAGGTGATATAGAAAAAATAGTTTAGGGAGTGTTCTGTGGACCTTTTGAAATGACAGCATTGCTTTATTAATTCTAATAAAAATATTTTAGTGATCCTCTTCATCACTAAAATTCTTGTTGAGAGCTGTCACAAAGTAGTACCAGCAGCTAATCCACAACACATTGCAGATGTTGCAATAATTTCTCTCTTAATCATTATAATGTTAAGTCTTTCCAGTAGAGGTTTGGCCATACAAGTAAGTATTCATGACAATGTGAAAGTTAAATTTGTCTGGTTCTTTTAAATAGAACATTTTGACATGGACACAGTGTTGTAAAATCTGATCTACAGATAGAGGTCACTGTACAGACACATAGCGTAAGGCTGTGTACCTGTAGATATATAAGTAGGAATGCTCTGCAAAATAACTCTAAGGGCTTTGCTTAAATTGATGTATTGGTTATTTCATTTCAGGCATGAGATTTTTAAAAAAACTACAAAACATGGAAGGACACATAAAATTCAGCCAATTGCTTTTTCCCTAGTATGACTAAGTACAAAGTAGATGTACTACGTCATTCATTACAGTTGAAATAGTAATTTATTGTGTAGGAATAAGTTCCTTGTAGTAGCTTGTATTGGGTGAATTTCTATGCATCGTTACTATTATTTAAGAAGATGTTTATATAGTTGCAATTTATTGATTTACTCAGGAAACTTTATGCAGCCAGGATGCCATATGTATGCTGAAATTTATTGTGGCGGGTAACATTTTTATTAAAATTTTATACTTTCCTTTTTAATAAGTGTTGCTTTAAAGAAGAAAAGAAACAAAAGAAAAAAAACCAACAAAAAAACAATAAAATCCACACTCTAATATGTATCTGTATGTGGAACAGCAATGTCCAGTCTAGTCAGTTTAGGAGCTATCTTAGAATATAATTCCAAATTATTTTCATATATTAGTGATGATGGAAACCTGAAATATGTAGCTATGTATTACCATTAGGTGTATGATTTTGTCTTTTTCTTGTCCAATTATTTATAAAGTGAATAATAATGGTTAAGAATGTAGTGCATCAAAAAGGGTATATTTGTCAGCCTTCTTGTGGTACTTGCAGGGCAATGTCCTTTTGACTTTGGAATGAGCATGGAACTCACAGTCCCATTGAAACAGGACAATCTGTGCTCACAAAGTGCCTTGGGAAGGGAGGACAGGAAATTAACTGAACTATTAAACACTGATGCAAAAACATCAACCAGATGAAGAGAAAAAAGGGAATTTTCCTCCTGCATGGAGAAATGTATAATTCAACTGCACAACTTGATGTTATCTTCTGACAGGGAAGTGGTCTTTAACATAGAAGATTAGACAGCAAATCAACCAAACCCATCTGTTATGACATTTGGTTTCCTTAAGATCCATATTCTCTGCAAGTTCATAGAACTGGCTGAAGTTACAGGAAGAAACTATGTTATGAGTAACACACAAGTATTGTTCTAATCACTGGACCGTTTGAAGAAAACTAATTTTAAACCTTTATTAACATACTTATATGTGGAAAAGAGTAATTTTAAGGTAATTAATACAATTAATCTTGTGAACAATAACGATTACCAACAGATGCGCAGTTACTTATAAAAATATTATGTTGGGAGCTTTTTGGGACACTGTAGAAATGTTGCTCTTGCTGAAGTATATTTAGTTTTGTACTACTTTGTATATATCTGATGCAATATCTGTGCCATTAATTTGCAATTATGAAAATTGCATAACAAATAAAAAGAGTCTTTCAAGTTATGTGAATGAGTCATTTAAAAAACCACTGTTTTTCTGAATTTAGTTCAAGACAGCCCACACCAGGGTGAATGCAGAGTATATCAACATCTGTAAAAGATCTTGAGTCTGATGAATTTGTTGGTCTTTAAAACATTTGTCTCTCTGTAGAGAATACTGAACCTTGATTTCCAAAAGCTGGGCTGTTTTTTTTTTTTTTTCCCTCTAACTATATGAGGCATAAAAAGAGAAACTTCAAGGAGGATTTAGTACATTACTTCATAATAGGATTTATCTTTTTTTTTTTTTTTTTTTTTTTTTTTTTTTCCTGTGACTTGATATTCTGGGAATTCTTTGGAGAAAACTGAGAAAACCAGTTGGGTTTTAACCCTGCAAATATGTATTAACATGTTTAACAGTGTGCACATGGGTGGTCCTTCAGTTCTGTAAAGCTAAGTGAATGAGAAAATATTTGTTGAAATGGAAAGAATAACCAAGAATATCTCCTGACCCTCACCAATATAGCGTAGGCCAGGTGTCTCACTAAACACAAGCTCTTAAATGTTGCAGACTTTATAGATTCTTAGCCCACAAGTGGATAAACTAGCTTAAGGTCTAATACTCATTTTGATTTCATGGATGACATGAATATGAAGAACATAAATTTTTTCTGTAGGAGATACCAGATTGGCATTCCCACCAAATAACTCCAGTTACCACAATTTGAACTGCAATATAGAGTTCAAACCTGACATCTTTAGCCAGGTTCAGCCTTAGGAAAATAAAACAGCACTTTTTCTCTGGATCTACAGATGAAAGCATTGTGAATAACACGGAGGCAGCAGCTGAGACATCAACTTGCATTCAGGGGCAGGGTGAGGGCTACCGTGGCACGGTCAATACCATATGGAGTGGAATCCAGTGTCAGCGATGGGACTCCCAGTTTCCTCACCAGCATAACATCACTCCCGAGAACTTCAAATGCAAGTGAGTAGAGACATGTGGGTATTACTGAAGTAGGAAAACAGTTCAATTTTCAAAAGTCTAGAAATTCATGGCACCAAAGTAAACTATAGGATCCATGTCCCTGCTCTGTGACCTGATGCATTTTGGCAGTGAAAACCACTTGAATGTGAGAAATTCTGTTCTTCAGATCTCAAAATATTAGTCCTAGGTAAATTTCTGTAAAATTGTAGGGGGCTTTATGAACTTTTTCTTGAGGCATGTATTCACCAATTTAATTGATTGTGAAATATATGGATGTTTTCCAGACTGAAACCTGAATCTCAATAGTTGTGGTACCTTGAAGGACATGGTTTAGTGGTAAATTGGCAGTGCTAGGTTAATGCTTTCACTTGATGACCTTAAAGGTCTCTTCCAACCATAATGATTCTATGAATAAAATGCCCTGCACCTGGGTCAGTATCAATACAGGCTGGGGGATGAACGGATTGAGAACAGTCCTGTCAAGAAGGACTTGGGGTACTGGTGGATGAAAAGCTGGACACGAGCCTGAAATGAGTATTTGAGGCCCAGAAAGCCAACTGTATCCTGGGCTGCATCCAAAAATGTGTGGCCAGCAGGTTGAGGGAGGTGATTCTGGCCCTCTACTCCGCTCCAGTGAGACCCCACATGGAGTAGTGTGTCCAGCTCCGGAAACCCCAAATTAAGGACATGGGTCTGTTAGAGCAAGTCTGGAGGGTGACAAAAGTGATCAGAGGGATAGAGCATCTCTCCTATATGTCCAAGAGTTTGACTTATTCAGGCTGGAGAAGGGAGGGCTCTGGGGAGACATTGCAGCCTTTCAGTACTTGAAGCAGGCCTACAGGAAAGGTGGGAACAAACTTTTCAGTAGGGACTGTTGTGATAGGACAAGGGGTAATAGCTTTAAGCTGAAAGAGGGAAGATTTAGACTAGGTAGATGGAAGAAAATTTTTACAAAGAAGGTGGTGAAGTACTGGCAGAATTTTCCCAGAGAGGTGGAAACATTAAAAGTCAGGTTGGGTGGGGCTCTGAGCAACATGATCTAGTTGAAGATGTCCCTGTTCAATACAGGGCATTTGGACTAGATGACCTTTAAAGGTACTTTCTAACCCAAACTATTCTGTGATTCTGTTTTTCCATACCATCGTGTAAGCACTTGTTCCCTGTTTGGTTACTGACTTCAATTTAATATGTCCTAAAAGTTACAGAAGTTTAATTTCATTAGCAGTACTTGACATTTATAATATTTGACAGCACTTCTTTTATTTTCCATCTTTTTAAGCCTTTTTCTGTCTCGTTACTAAATGTACTTGCATGACTAGGACTGCTTTTACCTGAAATACCACTGGTTGTGTAACCTTTCTATACAGTTCATAAACTCCCAGTATATGAATAATCTATTTTAGGCAGTTGCCTTAATCATGCTCTTTCAGCTCTTTTTTCCACCTAGCTGACCAGCAGGGACCTACAGCTTGGTTTGAACTCAATGACTTTATTGATGGCTAAATATCAGGCTGGGTTTGTGCTGGAATTTACTATTGGTGATCTGTCAAGGTAAATAAGAGATTCCAGGCTGAGTTTGGATTCTCTCTCTAACAATAGTTGTTCGAGCAAAACAGTCAGGTTTATTGTCATAATCCCTTCAGTACTATTGTTCAGTTTATTGATCAAATACTGTGCATTACAATACATCTACAGAAAAAGTCAACAATCATCATTGTAACAGAAAATAGGACTGATCCTGAACCTCCTGTCAGTCTCAGGACCACCCTGCATTTGCCTGGAAGTTAGTGCTTGAGCCTGATCTCACAGATTTTTCTCAGACAAACCACCACTTCAACCAACTTCTGCTGTACCTCTGTAATGCTGCTGGAGGATTAGGCCCTCGTGTGGTTTTAACAATGTTCCTGGCAGCGTAGAGGAGCTAACAATATTAGGACTGCTTATGCAGCTGATGTTTGAGAGTGTAGTAGCTATTCAGGCCAATTGTTTGAGTAAAATCAACAGAATTACTGGTACAACTGTTCAAGACTTACTCACCTGAGTAAGAGTTACAGTCTAAGGCCCATTCTTTCCATAGTCTATTATCAGTAAGTGCTGCAGATGGAAAAATACATTGAAATATGGAGATGCACAGAACATGGCATCAGCTGTCAAGAGATGGGAAAATAAAACTTACGTTTAAGAGGTTTGACCATTTCATGCAGGCTTTGAGACATTAAAAGATGTTCCCTTGTGGCTAACTTTTACTTTAACGGTAACAGCTGTATAGAATTTCAACATACATTTTTTTCTTATATTCCAAGATTCAGTTTCGTAAATGAATCACTGACAGTTTACAGGACCCCATTTCCCTAAACTCAGCAGAACCATTCAGAGTACAGGGCATTTTAAGCACTTTGGTAATGTTTGCATTTAAAAGCACTTGTCATGGATTGCAGGTGTATCCAATGTCAGCTTGCATGCAAATTTAGTTGGAGAATCCTGAATAAAAATAAATTAAATTGAAAATATTGTTCATCTTCAAATAAAATCTTCTATCCAGTCAAAACATAGGTCCACTGAAAACGATTCCCATAACTATAGTTTTATTACAATATTTTTCTGGACACTGTGTTCTTGTCTCCTTGCTCTTGACACTGATCAGTAACGTGCAAACCTTAAGGAACCTATATTATTGCTAATTCATAATAAAAAGCAATAGAATGCATCAGTGGTTTTAGGTTATCCCTGCTGTGAGCTAAAATATTTATTTTTATAGGGATTTGAGGGAGAACTACTGCCGAAATCCAGATGGATCTGAATCACCCTGGTGTTTTACCACTGACCCAAACATCCGTATTGGTTATTGCTCCCAGATTCCTAAGTGCGATGTATCAAATGAACAAGGTAACAGAGGGAAAGGTGATAACATGATTTTAAGTGAATGTTGTACTGCTCCAAACGACAGATAGGCAGGCTTGAAAACTGGAGGAGCTGCTCTCAGTACATCTGTATTACACCTGTGTAGTTCCACTTTGGCTTTAGTTGCATACTTGGGATGCATCATGGTGTAAATGAGATTCATTTCTCAGTTCATGTTTCAATTCCAGCAGGGAAAGCTGCAGTAAAGGTTTACTATTGGGTCTGATTTTTAAGCAAGGTGAATCTGTATGCCATTTTATACTAGCTGGAGAACTGCCCCACTATCTTACCTTTCTTAATTTGAAAAACCTTTTTCCAGAGCTGAGACGATTTCTTTGGCTCACAGTCTTTTTGTAATTGCATATGAGGCTGCCAAATGTCAATTCTTAATTTATTTTTTCCATATACCCCCTTGTCTAAAAGAAGTTAGCTAAAAAACAACACACATGGGACTTCCCATATAGTCTTTTAGCTTCAAGCTGTTACCTCTGCCTGCAAAATCCACTCTGAGTCTTCAGGCAATGCAGTTTTTCCCATGAGGTCTTGATATTACTCTAAAAAGTATTATTGCATGCTGAGAACTGATGTCAATCATAGCATAAACTGAGGCTAAGACCTGAGACCTACAACCCTACATCAGGGCTGCATTAATAAATTTTAGCCATTTTTTCTCTTAAAATCCAAAGAGTTGCAGTTGCAAGAGTTCTGTCAGAGAAAGGATTAAACTTTGACTTTCATTCTGTGTTTTTTGTGAAGTATCAATTATCAAAAAGTAAAAATACTGATGAATATGAAATGAAATGCTTTATACAAAAAGTCTTTACAGTAGTGATCCTTTTAAGCAATCCTCTTGAAAAGTCTCAAAAAGGCTTGTGATAAAAGCTTATGAATTAAACATGACTTCTGCTGGATTGAACAGGCAAGTTTTTGAATTACATTAAAATTAAAGTGAAGTTGATTTTTTGATTTTGCCAAAGTAGAACTTAAGTCTAGAATTATATACTGTTGCCAGTATCCAGAATTACAAAAAGGTAAGTTGTTTTAAACACGGTGTCTAATTTTTTCAGAGGGTGGGTTAAGGGGGAGTTTTCACTTTGGTTTGCATAAAACAGCTCCTGAAAACTTTTAGAATATTCTATGTTACCCTTCTAAATTAACCATAAACTAACTATTTATAAAATAAATTTCCCCAGTTTATCTAAGTAAGATAAAATTTAAAATGTTACTGTGTTGAAAATTAAATCTAAATTTGAAAATTTTCTCCCATTTTCCTTCTAATTTGATTTATACAAGTGTCTGAATTATATTGTATAGTGTTTGCTACATATAACACTTGTCTTTAATTATTTGGATTACTGATGGAAGAGTTTTCTTTTCAGTGTTGCACGATCACCCTCCACTTCTTTTTGTCTCAACATTCTTATTCAGATTGTTATCGTGGCAATGGCAAGAGTTACATGGGGAATCTATCCAAGACAAGATTTGGGCTAACATGCTCCACATGGGACAAGAATATTGAAGACTTACGTAGGTGTGTACATATGAAATAGAAAGAGATGGTCCAGTGAGTCCTGAATAAATACTGCCTCCAGATGGTACCTCCTTTTCTTTTGCAGTGATTCCAAAATAAGCACTTATGCCCTGGAGTTTTTAGTATCTATTTTTAATTCTCTCGGTGTGTAAATATATTACACAACATGTCTTTGTTCGGGCTAACCACTAATTGTGGGCTCTGGGATGTTTCTTAGTGTTTAGTTTACTGACCTGGTTTACCCCATCTTTGTCCTTGAAAGTTTTGTTCTATGAAAGGACAGCAGGAATAAAGCTGGAAATTGTTATCTCCTCATCAATAAGATCTAATAGCTCATGCTTCTTCAAGCAGGACATTGGACTTGAAAACACCTAAGGTCCCTTGCAACCTGAAATTGAATCATGAGTCTATCACCTAATGACAGTGGTGTCAAATGATGTCAAAATTAAAGTGATTTGAAATTTCTGTTGTTCATCATTAGTTTGGCTTCATATTCAAGTAGTGGAAATGGCAAGATACTTTCAATTTATTTGTTAAGGTAAAAATGAATCGGCAGTAAGTGCAACAGAAGTTGTGAGCTTTTAAGACTTTTTTCAATTATGCCAGGATCCTCAGTGTTGTCTTTGCTGGTGCAGAGGAGTAGGTTAATACATCTCAGGAGTGACAAGAACAATAACTTCCAGGTACCACTCAAAGATAGAGATTCATTAAAAAATTTTGCAGTGTATGAGATATTACACACATTAGCAGCACAGATAGAAACATTTTTCCTTTTGTTTTCTTTGAGTTTCTGAAGATGCAGTTATGTCTATATGATGTGTGGTACTTTTTCTGGAGTTAGTGCTTATGATCACCAGAGTCCTAGTGCCCATCTTATTATCCACTGCCCTCTGGAATTTGGCTGTCCCTGATTCCTGCTGCTGACTTGGTGGTCAGTCAGGTGAAAGCATGTAAGTCAGTAAATCAGCCTTTGGGGAAGATGTATGGCAAAAGGTAGACTTTGGTGGTGCTGTCTGAAACCACCAACTGAACTATATGTGGTTTTCCCTACACAGGGTCAGAGACAGCATACATATTCCAGTGTCCTGTTCACCTAAGGGAGACAGAGGTTAAAGCCTCCTGAAGGCTCTGCGAAGTCTTCAGTTATCTGTCAATGAAACAGCTTGAAGCAACTCGGTACTCAATGCAATGACATTCATATAAACTAAAGCACAGATCAGCCTTTCTTCTCTTACTCCCACCAATTTTCCATCTGGGAACTTCTTTGGAGAGTTGTCTGTCTTGCCTCAGCAGCTACTCTGGTTATGGGTGTTGTTCTGGGGAGACCTAATCCCAGCCTTTCAGTACCTAAAGGGGGCCTACAGGAAGGCTGGGGATGGTCTATTCACAAAGGCCTGCTGCAATAGGATGAGGGGCAATGGACTTAAGTTGGTTGAAGGGTAGATTTAAGTTGAGTATTAGAAAAAATTTCTTTACTCTGAGAGTGGTGGAACATTGGAACAGGTTGCCCAGGGAGGTGTTTGAGGCCTCTTCCCTGGAGATATTCAAGGCGAAGCTTGACGAGGCCCTGGGCAACCTGGTCTAGTTGAGGGTATCCCTGCGACTGCAGGGAGGTCGGAATAGATGACCTTTGGAGGTCCCTTCCAACCTGGATGATTCTATGATTCTGTGATTCTATACGTGTGCTAGGTGCAGCACGCATGGTTGGTTATAAAGAAGGGTCATGCAGCTGTAACTCAGGGCTTCTCTATGCTTCTGTCTGACAAGTCAGAAATCAATGTCTTTGCTTCAGATTTTCATCCCAAAGTTTCACCTTTAAACTGCCTCACCTAGGTTTGCAGTTTAGGTGACCTATCATTGGAGTTTGAGCTGTTCATCCTTCTCCTTGCCTGCTGCTCAGTCTTGCTGTTTTTTGGGGTTTTTTTGCACTTGTCCGTCTTCTGCCTAAGATTCAGCTTTCTTTGCATATTCTGAGCTCCTTCTGCAGGGAGAAGGTACCTATGCTCCCACAGAGACCTTCAGATTTGCTAAGGGCAACACAGACACTCATCTAATCAGTGTAAAGTTCCCTCCTGAGGGTATGCAGAGGTTTTTTAGCTTAACTGGAAGATGTAGAAACCTTCCAGTTGTCCGGTGCTTAAAATACCAACCAGAGGAAACTTGGACCCAGATCCAGCAAATATTTGGGTCTCATCTTCCCTTTGATTTTAACCAGCTCTAAACCCTGACCTGTAGGATTCTCAATCAGCTAATATTACAATGTGGAGCAAAGCAACATTTAACCTTTGAAAATTTGGGCTATAGTATAAAGCTTTTCAGCACTTTGAATTTTTTTCCCTGTAGGCATATACAAATATTCAGAGAACCAGATGTTAGTAAACTGAAGAAAAACTATTGCCGCAATCCAGATGATGATTTTCATGGTCCCTGGTGTTACACAGATGATCCTCTCGTTCCCTGGGATTACTGCCCTATTTCTCGATGTGAGTACTTGGTATGCCTCAGGCATCGTCAACTGTGCCATCCCAGAGAAGCCATGGTGTCACATGTGTATGAATACCTTTCTGTTGTTACTTGTGGCAGCAGAAAATGTGTAAGTCCATCAAGAATCAATTGTGCATGACTGAAAAGGGATAGACAGAATCTGCTTGTGCAATATATGAACAAGGGGTCCTTTTCCTTGACCAGCTTAGAGATTTCAAGGCTTATTTATGCAGCAGGAGCATAAAAGAGCTATTACAGATGGTCAAACATTTTCCAACAGATCTAGCTATTGAATGAGGGCTGGACGGAGACAAAGAATTGTCTAGTGGTCAGAATGCTGGCTGTGGCCTCAAGAAACCCAAGGACAGTTATCTTCTGTGCTACAAGCTTCATAGTCTTTTTGTGTGTTCTGCATTTGTTTGCAAAATTAGGATAACTCACTATATGTATGTTGATATGTATATGTGCTATATGGATTCTTCTTTCAGATGATTTAACTCCTGGCAAGAATTAGGAACATCATTCCTCCAAAGCTGCATTGTAAAATCTAAATAACCTAAATAAACAGAATTAAAAGTCATAAGGACCTCAATAATAAACAGAAGTTAAGCAGAGAAAGATTATGCTGAAAAATGTGCAATTCACATTTAGGTTCAAGATTTTTCTCTTACATACTCATTTCTAAATGACTGTGCTGTGTATCCTGAGAGAACACTTAAATGGTAAATCAGGCTTTTGAATACATGACTGTGATCTCTAGAGGTTAAGGATAATGTTACATTCATTCCTAGCAGCAATCTGCTGCATTTCCTCATAATCTGGACTGCGGCATCTATAAGAGCTAATGTTTGAAGTCTCAGGTGATATTTTGGCATCTATGTGAGGAGTAAACACACTGTCCAAAAGGTTATTTGTGTCAGTGTAGGTAAAGTACAACAGCTGAAGAAATATAAATATTATTCACTCTGAATTAATTATCTGAATCTATGATTCCCTAAGGAAATATTCACAGCAATGGTGAGTATTCTGGAATCAAACTCCTGAGTTGGAATATGTCTGTTTTAAAATTGTTAACTCATGTGGGCTAGTATTCAACTACTACTAACTCACTCAGATACTGATAGCCGGCTTAAAATGTACAGGCAAATTTCTGGCAGTTCCCAAGTGTACTTAACTTGTGCCTTGGTCTCTTCAAACTGCATTATATATATTTATATGTATACATACACATATACATATTCATGCATATGTGCACATGGACATTTAATTGTGCATAAAATGTATACCTCTGTTTGTTGGGTTCTGTTTTTTTCCTAATGATGGAAATCTAGTTGGATGAGGCTGTTTAAATTTTGCCTGTGTAAATTTTCAGTAGCTGCACCCTAACTCATAATGCTGGGTCACCCTTCAGGCTTCACTGAAGACAAACTTTTTGAACCAAATTTAAGCAACCTTGTTGTAACTGTATTCTGACTTCAGCTAGATGGAAAAATCAGATTTTGGGGAAAACAAAATTTTTAATTTTTATTTCATTTTATTGCAATGAAATTCTGCCTTCTTGTTAATCTTGTTACTCTTTGAAGTTTATCATTGAAGTTTCAAACATTGTGAACTATTAAATATAACTGTATGCTATTTGCCATTTATTTTTATTCTATTCAATTTTTAGATGTGTTTTAATTTTGTATTATGGATATCTCATGTGTCTCTCTAGGTGAAGGTGATACAACTCCTACTACAACCAGCTTGGAGGGTAAGCAAGTTTGCAGATGTACTGTGCAGTGCATGTATTTTGTCCTTTAACCATTTCTTTGCAATTGGGAAACAAGAAAAATATCAGTTAAAGATACAAAAAACCATATAGTTTAGGAAAAATTGTTTTTACAAGAGGAAAATGTACAATAGCTTTATTATGCTCCTTTATCTATGCCTACTGTTCCGTCTTGCCGGTGGTGAGATATGGTAATGATATTCAATATTTGCTTTATAACTATGTAAACCTCTTTAATAAACCTATTTAAATATATGCATTTTATGTACCTTATGAATATTAATATAAGCTGACCCAGCTGCATTGAAGTCAATTTGATGCTCTAAAAATATATTTCATTAGTGCAGGAAAGTTAATCCATAATAAATATTGACCTTCTTGTGGTCCTTATGTGCAACTGTACAGGTTTCCTACCGCTGTTTTTAGTAAAATGTGATCTCTGGACCTGCTTTCAGATACTGTCATTCCTTGTGCCTCAACAAAACATTTGAGAGTTGTAAATGGAATCCCAACACAAACTAATGAAGGATGGGTGGTTAGTTTGACATACAGGTAAATATTACTTTTATTAAAAAGACAATACATCTACTAGGGTATTTGAAGCTGTAGAAAATGTTGACCCTAATAAGAATACTTCTAGATTGCAGTTAAATTCTTTAGAAGCAGAAAATTGGCATTCCTGGGATATCAGGTGATTTCATAGTATTTACTCCATCAGTGAAATGTTAAAATTTTTGTTATTACTGCCTTACACCCATAACCTTGTAAAGCATTCTTAGAGTTCTACTTTTTTCATTACAGGCCTTTTCATATTATTGCCTTAGCATCCAGCATTTAACTGTTTATTTTAGAGACTGTTACTAAAATAATTGAGTTTTGTATCAATATTCTAATTTTTAAAGCGGTACATTTAGCTGTGAAGTGTTGCATTCAGGAAATATATCCACCTCAAATTTAGCAATCTGCTCATATTATTGCATGCATTTGAAATGTAGTTTGTTAAAAAAAAAATAATGAAAAAAAAAAAAAGACAAAGTAGGAGCTATAAGGAAATAATTTTTATTTTGTAAAACAAGATGCTAACATGTACAGCTGGAAATGTGTATTGCATTATGGCAGATCTTACTTTGCTACTGTATAAAGGCCAGAACATAGAATTACTGTTTCCTCTGTTCATTACCCTAGTTCATAACTCATCAGCTAGAAGTGTGAATCATTAATGTAAAACAGGAGATATATCTCATGAATCTCTCTTGCATCTACTATCATGAAACTAAAAAAGAAAAAAGAAGGTTTTTTTTTCTGTGCTTCTGTACTGAAGTACATCTCACTGCCAGAAGCTTACTATTTGGCAATTATTTTAAAACCGGGTTGTAAAATAGGTCGTCAATGAAAACCTTGGGTAAAAGAAAAGATAAGTCTATTTTCTACATTGCTTCATTGCTAGAGAAATTCTGGAGGTCCTTCCCATCCTTGCTAGCCTTTGCATCTTAAGAGGTCCATTCAGAACTAGATCTTTATGGAAGTCTAGAGGATGGTCCAGAACAACATTTCTAGAGGAACATCACTCTTTTCCTAGAACAGATAACCAGATAGGTGAGCTGAATCACTCCCTGAAAAGGTTTATATTTGCACTGTTTTTTAAAGCTGTCTTGACGTTTTAGGAATTTTTATACTGGTAAGGTGAATTAGATCTGGGTGCCTAAAATCTAAATAGCTAATGAGGGCAGGCTGAGAGAGTTGGAGTTGTTCAGGCTGAAGAAGAGAAGGCTCTGGGGAGACCATATAGTCTCTTCCAGTATCTTAAAGGGAGCTTACAGAAGAGATGGGGAGGGACTCTTTATGAGGGAGTGGAATGATAGGATGAGGGGTAATAGTTTTAAACTGAAAGAGGTGAGATTCAGATTAAATATAAGGAAGAAATTCTTTCCTGTGAGGGTGGTGAGGCACTGGAACAGGATACCCAGAGAAGTTGTGGATGCCCCATCCCTGGAAGTGTTCAAAGCCAGGTTGGATGGAGCTTTGAGCTACCTGGTCTAGTGGGAGGTGTCCCTGCCCATGGCAGGGGGGTTGGAACTTGATGATCTTTGAGGTCCTTTCCGACTCTAACCATTCTATGATTCTATGATAATGTTAAGTAACTTTAACTTGGATTTTGTGCTATGCAACAAAGTTCCATTAAGCAGATGAGCGCTCAAATGATTGCAGATTATTTGATGGAAAAGGGATTCCTGGAATACTCCAGCAGCAAGATCTTTTTTTAAGCATTACATGTAGGCATAAAAATGTAGTTTTATTTTGTATTGTTACCAAGGAAGCAAATATAATGTTGTCTGACATAAAATCTCAATGACTTCAGGACTCTCTGCAAAAAACTAACTGTACATCTCAAAACAGAATTACCATCTCTGAATGATAAAGGCTTTCTAAGTGATACTTAGAAACTTGCATCTATATTTGGCAACTAAGGTCCACCTCTAAATGTTAAATCAATCAATGGCAATCAATTATTATATATCAGATCCAGATCTTGTTATCAAAAGAAATTTAGCCAAATAGACCTAAATATAACAGTTTCATGGAATCAGCTCCTTATTTGTGCCACATTTAAATAAGAAGTTTAACCTTCCCATGTGTACTAGTAAATCTTTTAAAGCAGATGATGCAGTCTTGTAAATTTCTTTTGATAATTATTGAAGCAAACTTAATATGCAAGAACACATTTATACTCCTGATTGTGACATTTTTATATTAAGAAAAAAAAAAAAAAGCTGGGCAAAATCTATATTTTAAAAAGAATCCAGCCTTTTGGACCAGATACTTTGTTCCTCAATCAAAATATAATTTAAAAAAAAAAAAAAAAAGGAGAAAAGAGGCAAGCATCTGTGTTATTCTGCTGTCTTTGAACTCCATATAGAGTCTGGGCTCCTTCCAGCAGTTCTTTGCAAAGCTTTGAACATTTGTGTGATTTGAATTTATAAATTGTGAGATTTTAAGCTTTTCTCAAATTGCTGACAATTCTAATTCACTTTCCAAAGAGCTGCAGAAAATAAATGTGATTTTGGAGGCACAAAGTAGGAAACTAATTAATCTGCATTCCACAGTCATCTTTATTTTTTAAAGAACTGTCATGCTTAATTGCTTTAATTTTACTTGATATATTATGCTGCAGGTTTTCTATAATCACATGTAGGATGTCATACATTGCAGATTGTTTCCAACTGAAGTATGTGGGGACACAAATCTCATAGGGCTGGTAATCAAATAGGAAGTCTCCACCTTGAGGTCAATGCTTTGAATAATACCTACATGAGTAATGACCAAATGTTGTTTACATCTGGTGGCAGTTTGGGGACTTGTTTGAATGTTTCAGTCCAGTTCCTATTACAAATAATTGGTTTGTCTTATTTATCTATCTATCTATCTATCTATCTATCTATCTATCTATCTATCTATCTATCTATCTATCTATCTATTTATTTATATTTAATTAGGTGTGATTATAAATTCAACTCTGAAACCACTAAATGAACAGCGTAACTGAATTTCTCTTTCCTGCTGGTTTATACACATTGAAGAAAATCTCTGCAAATTCATGCTACTATAATTGTTGTAACTATAGAGCAAAAGTACAGAGCCATGTTTTCTCAGGCTGTCAGTCAGCAAAAATGTATGGGGAACAAAAGTTTTTGACTGTGTGAAAACCACCACTTTTATGTTTTTTATACTTTTTTTCTTCTTTTTTCTCCCTCCCCTCCCCCGCAATCTAGGAATAAGCATATCTGTGGAGGTACTTTGATAAAAGAAGAGTGGGTTCTAACAGCAAGGCAGTGCTTCCCTTCTCGGTACAGTAGTCTGTATCTTTGCAATATTGAAATACATCTATTTTCAGGAAATTATCAGTGGAACATTTCTTCAATTTAAGTGTAGCAATTTTTCCCTCCTGTTTGGCTTTAGCATTACTTTTCTGATGTAAAAGTCCTGTGGGACCTTGGTATTTACTGTTATTATTGTTGTATCTAAAAGAGCTCTGGCTATTTTACATAGCAGTATAAATATGTTTTCCAAGAGTAATAGTTAGACAATTACCTCTTTATAAAAATAATCTCATGCTTCTGCTTAAATGGACGGAATAAAATAGAAAAATTGGGTAAAACTCAAAAAGTTCAAAGGTTCATATTGTCCAAGCTTCTAAATATTTGGATAGTATTAGGAAATAAAAGTTAGATTTTAGTCATAGTTAAAGATAAAATTATGTAGTGGCTTCAGACCAAAAACTTATATCCAAGCATGTTGATTTTGGAATAGCAGTTGGCAGAATAAACCCATTTCTAGTGAAACGTATTACTTAAGATCTTCTAGCATAATCATATTAAGTAGAGTTTTTTTGAGTTACTTTATTATACACTCAGCAAAATCCTAACCTCTTTTGCCTCATTTAGGTACAAGGATTTGAAAGACTACAAAGCCTGGCTGGGAGTCCATAATATCAAAGGAAAGGGAGAGGAGAAGCACAGACAAGTTCTGAATATCTCCCAATTGGTTTATGGCCCCGCAGGATCAGATTTGGTCTTACTGAAACTTAGCAGGTAAGTAGCTGTTATTGCCAATTCCAGGGTTGCTTGCAAATTCAGTTCTCTACTGTTCTGATGCTGCAGATGGTGTCTCCACAGGGTAAACATACAACTGTAAGCAATTTCATTTAATATATATGCAGAAATGCAGATTCATTTACCTTACTCAGAAAACAGATGTTGCTTCTCAAAAATGCATGCCTACACTGTTTTTCCTGTTGTTATTTTTTGTTTGCTTTTAAAAAAAAAAACAAACCAAAAATTCCTATCAACCCACATTGACTGCTTTGGGGTTTTTTTTCTTATGGTTTTAATTTATAGAATAAACACCAAATTGTAACTGAGATTCTTGTTTATAAATGAACTTTTAAACTTTCTCCATATTAGCAAAATTACATATTCAAATGAAATGCCATCATTACTTACTTCTTAGAGGAAACCCCAAGTTAAACAGCATGAAAGTGGTGACAGCATTTCAAGAAATCTTTTGACAGTTAACAGCTGTAGCACATAAAAAAGGTAGAAGAACCCATCATATTCTTCAAAGGTGGAAAAGAATTGGCACAGCTTTTAATTGCTGTGGTCTTTAATAGATTTAATGCCATTTTAAAAATAGTTTTTAGAATGTGAAGCATAATCAATTTTCTGTTATTTGTTTTCTCTTTTCAGACCTGCCATATTGACAAATTTTGTAGAAATAATCCGATTGCCCATTTCTGGATGTACCATTCCAGAGAAGACCAGTTGCAGTGTTTATGGATGGGGATACACTGGATGTAAGAAACTATTTTTAAAAACTAAATGAATACGTTGACAGCTTACTTCCTCTTGTCATTATAGGTGAGGCTGCTGGTATTGCCTGGTGCCACAGTTGTCCAACTGTAAATCTTTGAGCATTTATCTAAGATCATTTAATATGAAATATTTCCTACTAGTCCATCCTTTTTGCTTTGTTTTGTTCTGTTTCAGTGAAAGGCAAAACGATTCAAACATTTCAAAGAATGAATTAGAGAAAAATATTGCTCTACACATTTGAAAAATATGGCAGAAATTTTTTGTAGAGTTCTAACCCTATTTTGAAAAATTTTGGTTCATCTACTTGAGCAGTCTCTTTCTGTATCCCGAAGCAGGCTGTCCTTTGGAAAAACTAGTCCAGAGTCACGTAATCAAAGACATAATTAACATACATAAGACAGTGAACTAAGGCGGCACAGGCAGCCCTACGTCTGGCATTTCCTAACTTTTGAGTACTTGACTTTGCAACCTTACTAATGTTTATTAAACACAGTTTTTGTGTGAAGTAAATACAAATATGTGGGAGAACAGACATTTATTTAGTCTGGTAAATACTATATCTGGCTAATTATGTGTTGATGATAAAGTTAATGGCTGCCAGTTGACAATAATTGCTCCAATAATTACTGTGCTCAAATGTCATTTTGACACAGACCCTGAGCAAGCAGCAGCAACATACTCACCCTGTCCTGGAAGCAGAGCAGCTACTAGAATTTAATTCTGAGGCTCTTTTCCTTGTAACCATTACTCTGCATTTGTTTGTGGGTGGCAAGTAATCCATACCAACCCTCTCCCAGATGACAGCCTTTGATGTTCCCATCATGGCCATATTAGCCATCCTCAGGGGGGAAAGGGCTGCCAGGGATACAGGGAAGTCGGGCTGGAGCACAGTGCAGCATCATAGGAAAGCTTAGCTTAAGAGAACTGATAAGGAATTTGCAATGTTGTGGAGTTATGTAATACAGTAAATGCATAACATCTGTCATTCAAGGACTTTGTGCTATATTTTATGCACTACTTAATATAATCCTCCAGCATCCTAGTCAGAAGAAGTGTTACATCCATTTTATTTATTTTATTTTTTCATTTTTTTATTCAAGAAAGTGGGATAACAATTCAGTGAAGGACAAGCTTGGAGTTTTCTTTTGATGGCTGTGCAGAGAACGGGCAAGTCCAGGCCCTTTATTTATCTTTGCAGCTTGTACAGACTTGTCTTTCGACATGTAGAACAAGAGCAAACTCCACAGGGCTCCTGCTTCCTGACCTTCACACTGATGAATGGAGATTGCACAAAGCTGTGGCTGTGCCCTTGCAGGCACAGAGTCATTCAGTGTAGCTGAGCCAGCACAGAACCAGAACAACTCTGCTCTGCTACAGTATTTTTCAAGTCACACATTCTTTCCTCGGCCATGGCAGGCCCTGTTAGACATCAACTTATGTTTAAGGCAGGGGGGAAAATCCTTCCTGTGCTGATGGGAGTGATAACATTCTCAGACTCACTTTTTTTGATTTCTGTGACAGGACAAGCTAGTGGTAGGCTGTGGAGTATACCCAGTTCCCTGGTACTACCTTCTAATAGAAGGAACATCTCCAAATATTCTCAGAGAACTGAACAAGCATGTGCACCAAAAAAATTTCTCGCAAATCTCATTTGTAGCAAAATATAAGAAATCCAAAAGACAAATACACGATAACAGTGAGAATGGACAAATATGTGAGTACTGGAGAGAAAGTACAATAACTAAAGTCACATGAGTAAGTTTTATCCAGTCTGTATCTTCAATTTTTTTCTTCCCCCTAAATTAGAATAATGTTTTCATTCTCTTCTAGTAGTTAACTATGATGGCCTTCTGCGGGTAGCAAACTTGTTTATTTTGGGAAATGAGAAATGCAACCAGTATCTCAAAGGGAAGATCACTGTGAATGAGTCAGAAATCTGTGCTGTGGCTGAAACCATCGGTGCTGGGCCTTGTGAGGTAGATATTACATTTCTTAATACACTCTTAGCAGCCATCAACCTGGATATTTCTTTCCCTGAAATAATTTGTTAGAGCTTTTTATAATTATTGTTTCTGATTTAACTTGTACACAAAAAGTTATTTTACTTTTTTGCATTGGAAAAGGATTTGTATTTCTAGTGATCTACTTTCTGCCAGAGTGCAGGAAATTACTTCAATTTCACTGTACCACCACACCAGTAAAGGATTTACATGAATGTTAAATGTAATCACATGACTAAACACTCTGCTAAACTGAGACAAATTGGTGTTTTATATAATAAGGGCTAAGTGCTGTGTGCTAGAACCAAAAATATATTTTGATTGAATAGAAAGCAAAGGCTGGAGAAAATTTTGCTACTGAGCAAGATGAAGATTTGAATGCAAAATATAACAAAATTCACTGTTCATCAAAGTTCATAAAGTTATGAAGGAAGGAGAAAGGACCAAAAATGTACTGAAGTTCAGTATTAGTCAGGAGGCTGGAGCATTTGGTCTCCCTAATCAAGCCTGAGCAACATATCAGTGAGGACAGGAGAACAACTTCAGTGAAAGTCCAGTTTTGATTCGGATTAGTTTTGATGATGTAAAAAAATACATCTGAGGAGACATGCTGTAAATCACTTATTACAGGAAGAGATAATTTTTATTTTTTTTTTTGTGGAAAGTCAGCCTAATGAGATGATGTCTAGAAGGCAAATAGTCATGAGTATTACCATGTATTTAATATCTGGAGTAGAATAGATTATTTCCTAATACTGATGTTAACCAAGCAGTGAAATTTTCCCTACCCAGAGGTGCTACAAAACCATGGAGAGAAAAGGTCTTCATCAGGCTGAAGCCTCTTCCATTTGTGATTAATATTCAAAAGGATCACTTTGTTATTGCTAAGTATTTTCTTCAAAATCAAATATTTAATCATAAAGGAGCTCTTAGGCATGTCAGGCCTTATAAATGAAACATCTTCATGGAAGTCTGCTGGGGATCCTGCACTTTGTTTTCCCCTGCAAGAAGAAATAGACTGAATTAATATTAGCAATCCGTCTTAATCACTACATGGTTTCCTGCTCCCTGAGTTCCCCTTTGAAGCTACTTTCCTCAACAGAGAACAGACAGAGAAACAAAATCAGATTGGCAGGTGAAACTTCACTCCTGAAAGTGTTTTATGAGCTGCTCTGATGGTACTGACATTGTTCAGTGTTCATGTGGGAACTAATCTGCAGTCAGTCAGAGGAAAAACCCAACAAACTTAATAAAGGTCAAGCATTGTTGTGTCTCCAGTGATCCAGAGAGAATACAATGCTAATTGTCATCTTTTATTTTTTGAAACCATGTCTCGCTATCTGATATCTGTCTAGTTTTGCAGCTAGTTTGCTAGGTTCAGTATACATTTTGCCTGGATAAAAACTGCAGTGTCTATGTTCAAGTCTCAAATCTATATGAATGAATCTAAATTACAGCTTCAGTCTAATTTAAACCGGATGTATTTCAGTGCTAAATAAGACCCTGATCAGAGTTGGCCACACTCCAAATTTTCAGTGAATGCATGTACTGGTGCATAGAAGTCTCATTCACTCAGAATAATGAAAAAGAATAATTTAAGAAGTTATGTCTCAAAATCATGTGTAAGAAATTGTACCTTTTATTATGTTAGGGATGCTGCCCCTCTTCCTGGCTCTCCCCCGGCCCCTCCCCAGCCAATTAGTACCCTTAGCTTCTCATCCTAGGGACTTGCAAGACAACTGACCTACCTCTGTCAGTAGCTGATGCAAAGTCCATTATAATAATAAAGATATTTATCAGTCAAAACACTTCCTTATTCGCTACAAATAAACAAATACTGTGTTTGGTCACTGAAGGTCACTGAAAGAGGCAAGTAAGATCTGGTAGTCTAAAGTCATTAGAATCACACGTGAAGATGGATCAGAGGGTTTAATTTGCATAGGAAGCCACCAAAGGCGAAAGGCCAACCTTGACAACGGTTTGTAGAAGTCCTGACTGTGAAAAAAAAAAAGATTTTGGGAGCTTGCTTTTGTCCTATGGCATGAATAATTCTATTACCTGTTCACTGAGCTATGTCATTCCCAAAATAAATCAGTCAACAGTAGATGGTGGGAGCTGTGTCTTGAAGCATTTTCAGAAGTGACATTCTCTATATTTATTTTTTTCTAGCGAGATTATGGCGGTCCCTTGGTTTGTGAACAAAACAGGCTGAAGATAGTAGTTGGTGTCATCGTTCCTGGCCGTGGATGTGCCGTTCGAAATCGTCCTGGGATTTTTGTTCGGGTCTCATATTACTCTCGGTGGATACACAAGATTATGATGACCTACAGAAAACCCTGAAAAACTCAACAACTTCCATTCGAAGAAAGACTTGGGACAGCATGGATTTAATGTGTAATATAAAGATCAGCATTTTTTTAACTACTTGATAGTCAAGTTTGTTGAGTTTCTTTTAATATTTATGGGTATTTTTGGTGTTTTTGTCTATCAGTGTTGTTTTATAAATGTTGGAGTGACTTACACTATATGCAAGTGTGGTGACATATCTCCTGAAGATACTTGAATGGGTAAACAATTTTGCAAAGATATTATTACTGGATGATAAATGGTTCTGTAGAAATAGATCATATGACCTCTTTTATGCTGCTCTTCAGATTATCTTAGAAGGAGGAACAAATTATAGTTTTATTTAACACACCTTATTCTTTCTATGAGCCATATATTTCTCTTCAGATATGACAAAAGACCTACTGAGAGATAGATACATCTGTCAAGGACAGCATATATGATCATATTTCTCTTCTCCCCTTGTAAGAGGTCAAAGATTTCAATACTTCATTAAAAAACACTCTCCTTAGAAATTAATCTTTTCATTATTGATGGATTTTGACAAGCCTGCCATAAGCAGAGTTCTCATAAACGTCAATATCGCTTTCTTCCACACAGTGCTTACAGACTCTAGCTCTACACTTAGTTCCCTCACTGTGTATGTAGTCCCCTAACAGATGTCTCAAAACCCCTTTTGGATGGTGGAGGAGACATAGAAGTGAATTGGTTAGCAAATTATTGATCATGTGTTTAATGTTAGTCCAAGAAAAAGCTGTGAATTTGCAACACTAAAGAGAGTATTTTATACAGTTTGAAAAATTAACCCTGATTAGCTACTGGCAGATGACTTTGGCCATTAAAAGAAATTTCAATCAAATATGCCCAAATCTTTCTCAACAGACAAGTGTTAAAAATTCAGTTGATTCTACTTATTTCATGAAAGTAACTGTGTTTACAGCAGGAAAAGGAATAGTTGAATCTGGCATCTGGCTGGGAGACTTAATAATGGGAAAAGTTATACATTGATAGTCTTTCGGAGACTTCTTAAGAACTTTAATAAAACTTTACCTAGATTTGGACTAAATTATGTCCTTTGTATAATTCCTTTCAGGGTAATGAAATTATTGTTGAGATTGATATGATCTTGTATGTAATATGGAAAACATCACCAGTAGTTTAGTAGCTTGTGTTTCCTGCCTGTATGTAGAACCATCATTTTCCTTTATGTTGGTGGGGAAAGGGAACAAATAATCAGCATCTACGAAGACCACTTGTTCTCCTTTAGGCATTTAGTTATATGGCTGGAAGTATTATACAAATATGTTGTTATAGGTGGCACCAATTACCTTGTAATTTCTCAAAAATTGATAGAACATATATCCAATTGTTAGTTTTACTACTGTACATGTAATTTCATAAGTAACTGCACTGTTACTTCACTTGTGACTATGTAATTGTATGTTTTTCCAGTAGCAAATTGTATGGTATGTGTATCATATCTAACTGCATAGCTGGCATCCCGGTGTAGACATACAAAAGTACATTTCATTCAGAAGACGCAGGGTTGAATTCTGCCCTGGCAGAGAGTAACCAGTTCCAGGGAGCTGTCTTAAGAGGCAGCCCACGTGTTGGCTCACCAAATTATTTTCTTCAGCAGTGCACTTTGACTTCAGCGGGACTCAAATATGATCACATCTCCTGGTGAACTGGGATGAGTTTCAGCCCATACTTAAGTGGCTTGGCTCACTGAGATTTGTGTCAAGCATCCAGCAGATTCTACTGGCACGTAGGAAGAAGTCTTTCAGCAAGCAGAGCTTCTGAAATTCCTCTTGATGTAAATATTCTCTTTGGACCAGATGTGACTTCTCTGTACAGCGGATCTGAGGTTGTGGATGCTACACAGATAATCTGTCCTGATCTATTCTGGCTGCCTCTGAGGGCTTTGTACTCTTTTTGGCCTCTCTTACTTACCAGGCCTAAAGAGGGCAGGATTTAGCCTGTTGTATTTACAGTTAATTATTGCCATATATGTGAAGAGTGTATTCTTACTAAGTATATACTGACCATATCTTATTGAAAGGATTAACTTTTTAAGAGAGACTTTTAAAAAACTCCGAGTGAGTTTTAATTCAGTCACAAGTAGAATGTGGATAAAATATATAATTCCACATTCACTTTTTGTATTTTAAGAATTGTTATGTGCTCACTGTATTATATTTGCAGGCATTTTGTTATGTCTATCTAAAAAAATCCAAATCCTAAAATATTTTAGTTACAAGCTTCTGCTGTGCAGAAGACTGATTTATATATATATATATACACATATATATATATGATAAAAATACTGTTTTTTGTTAGACAATGCGTAAGGATTTTTACCTGTTTGTTCTGGGCAGCGCCTCAGTAAAATGAACTGTGCAGAGTTGATGCTCCAGAACTTAACATGTTTGTATGTACTTGCTTATCAGGTGCTCTTGCTCTCCCTGTCTCAGTATGGAGGGCACGTGAGACTCTGAAGAGCAAGGGAAGAGAAAAATAATGAAATGTGGTAATGAATTTGTACTTCATTTATTCCTGTGAATATTTCTTGTTGGTACCAATGGTACTTTACCAGGCAACTGTTATAACTACAGGATTCTCTTAAGAAAGGACACTCCATAGAGGTTTTTTCACTGTTCTAGCATTTTTCTCTCTGTAATAACATGGGAACCTGATCTAGTGCCCATCTAAATCTCTGGAAAACCTCTTACTAACTTCAGCAGGAACTGGACTTTAGTTTGTAGATACAACTTTATTCACAGTAGAATTAAAGGGTACGGAACTTAAATTCTTAGCTAAGGTAACTTTTAGATACTTCACTGAATTTCATCTTCATTCTCAATGCTAATCCTTGGTCTCTGAAAAGTACAGTAACTGGATATAAAATTTTGGAATTAAAATCATAGAATCATAGAATCATAGAATAGTTAGAGTTGGAAAGGACCTTGAAGATCATCGTGTTCCAACCCCCCTGCCATGGACAGGGACACCTCCCACTAGACCAGGTTGCTCCAAGCCCTATCAAGCCTGGCCTTAGATACTTCCAGGGATGGGGCTAATCTAAAAACTGATTTTGTGTTACTGAAGTTAGTCTGACAATTACTATTTGCTTTGGGCACTGGAACTGGCTGTTCATTTTTCCCTTAAAAAGCTTTTTTCCCTCTCCTTTTTTCTCATACACCTCATGACCCTCAGAGAAACTGTAGCTTTCATTGGGAATGTACTGGTCTAGATTTTTGCTGCTACTGCTGAAATCTTTTTCTCTACTTTAAAATTCTCTGAGGCATTCTGCAAACCCTTGCTGCGGGTAATGCCAATGTACTTGACAGAGCTATTCGAGTTAGAGCTTTTCAGATGAGGGTCCAAACATGTCTCTGAGGGTCAAAATCTACTCAGGCAAAATGTCCCTTGAAATCAGTGAATGTGATTTTCAAAAGATGGGGGGTAAAAGTTGTTCAGTGCTTTTCCCTATGGCCATGCACTGAACTACATGCATCCTTGTACACTGAAAAGCACACAGAATCTCAGCGCCAGGGCAACTGCAACAGGAGGTGAGGCTTTCCTGCCATCCTTCTGGAAGGCTGGTTATAAACTAGCTGACCCCCACAGAACCTCTATGAAACCTATTGGATTGGCTGTTTAGCCTTGTTTCCTTATCAATAATTTTCTTCCTCCCTCATGTGCACTGGTGTATTATTGTTTTATGAATGTTGGGGCTGCTGGCAGGAACTAACATTGCTTTTCACCCTAAAATTTGACAGTGTTCCTTTTTAAACATACTCTTGGGCATTTATGGATGGTGTTTCCCTGCATGGGATTTAACTTCAGGGAGCTGCCTGTGGAATTCAGTGTATGATAAGAGTATTTTTTCATATTTAAGTAGGAAAAATAATGCTCCCATTAAATTCAACTAGCTGAATGCCTAAGGAAAAGGGAACACTGTGGTTATAACGTGTATTACAAAACTTCTGTAATTAATGGCATCTTCATTAGTTAATAAAGTTGGTATTTTTGTAACCTTGTTTACTCTTATTATTCTTAATAAAGTATTTTATAAAAAACAACAACTTAATTAGCATTATATTTCTTCTTTAAAGAAGGTTTGGAACTCCATCGTTAGGCTCCCACTTCTAATTTCAATGAGGGATTTCAGTGTGCTGAGTAAGGAGAATTTGTACTTTAAAGATCATCATATGTCCAAACGCAGAATTGCACTTAAAATGAAAGGTACAGCCAAATCCATGCTCTGGGTCCATAAGAGCTTCCTGATGGAATTCTGCACTGAGAATAGCCTATGTGTATTACAGAGAGAGTATATTTACAGTGGAAAGGGTGTGTTTAACCTAAACACAAATACTTGCCAGGAGGTTTATAGTTCCTTATAATTTCAATATGAGAGACTTGGAATTTTAAAGATTTCATTTAGTATACTTTACACTTCAGGAAAGGGCTCCCCTCACTGTGTCACGTAGTCGTACTGGTGTTACCTAAAATGATGCAAAAGAGACTAATAACCTGCAGAAATCTGATGCACTTAATGTCAAATCCAGCCAACAGCAATAGCTGGTGAAAGAGGAAACAAGCAACACCCTTAGTAGCCCTTCCAGATTAGTGCTTCTGTCCAGCTGAGTACTGCCAAGCTCTACAGTGTCATTGCATTCTGGTTCAGTAAGTTCAAACAAGGGACAGTAAGTTTACTGGTACTTTTTCATTATCCAGAAGAAATTTCAAAGTCTTAAGCATTTCTACTTTAACTAAGTTTGTGATGGTTATATTTGTTAATAATTCTGGCTATATCAACAGTGAATCAGTCTTCAAATAAACTTATGTGCAGAGTATGAAGTTTAATTCCAAATTTTCCAAAATAAACATAATTTTTTTCTTGTTTGTAGTGCAAAAAGGAGATCTCCTAATTGATTCATAAAATTGGTGGATTTTATCAGGAACTCCTGAAATCAATGGGAGACTTGCCAGTAACTACAACCATCCAGGAATGCTTCCAAAGTTATAAAAACCTAGAAATAGTCCATATGTCAAAACCATATCTTGTTATGCGTTTACATTCAAAGTGTTAAGGATGTTCAGGTGACCTGTCTACCTCCTGGGAGCCATGAGAATTACCTGCTTGTACAGCAATTTGCGCAACAAGGATCTATAAAGAGATATTGCCTTCATACTTCTTTCTGTGATGGCTTTATCTTTTGTAGTTGCAAGAACGTTATAATCTGCAGATGATAAATGATGAAAACCCACATCAATGCTCAGTGCTTGCTTTCTGTTCTTTGTTATTTAACAAGCCTCGTGTAAACAGAGCAGGCGGTTTAGTAGAGTTCAGTTGTGCATCTACTCTGCCTTCAAAAGCACCGATTTCTGGACAGCTATGTTCCAATAAAAACCATATGCAATAAATAGAAAAGAAAACAGCTGTGAGAAAAAAAGGCAAACCATAAAAAAGCTAATATCAAAGTAAGCCCCAAAATGAACAGATAATTTTTTTTTCATGTTGACTCAGTTTCTGTAATGTACAATATATGGTGTGAAAAGCTGCAACAGAATAGCTTAACGGCCTTAGCTTTTCTGAAACAGTTTCACTTTGGTTTGGGAATACTTGAGAAGGTGCAATGACTTCATCATATGGTCACAGAGGATTCACTGCAAGTTGTGCTTCCGTGTCTGAGGATCTGATCCTACTTGCATTGAAATTACTCCTTCTGAACTCCTCTGACCCTGTTATGAGGCTGTTTCAGACCCTGACTTAGTCAAGAACTCGGGGCATGTACCAAACTGGTCCTGACTGGCAGAGGAGAAAAGCGTAGGCTTTACTTCAAACCTGGGTATCAAAGTTCCACTGCAGACTATCAACTTTGCTCAGCCAGGTTCTAAATGAACATAAGGATCAGATGAATATTTTTCATTATAATAATAACAATAATTAAAAGAAAGCTTGACGGAAGCAGTTATTATTAATGTAGCTTATATAATACATATGTAATACATAATAATACATTCCTTAGGGAATTTCTTAGGGAAAAACCTCTCTACTAGAGCAAAAAACAGTACCAGTTCAGTGCCTAAGAGATTTTGGCATTTGCTTGAGATATCTCAAGTTGTGTCTATTTAAGCTATTGTTGTCCTCAATTGGTTTATAAGAGAAAAAATATATTTATTAAATTTATTAAAAATAAGGCAGGAAATATGGTAATAGAGGCACACATTGGATTAGATGAATCTGGTGTAAAACACAAAGAGGGATATAATCCTCCTCTTTCCTTCAGAGTTTTACCTTGAGTAATATTTGAGTTTGCAGTATTGAATTCTGTTCAGATTATACGGACTGAAAATTTTCCAGATGGTTTTCTTTCCTTGAAGATTAATGTCATCATGATACACAGACTGAGCAAATATGCATTTACATCAACATTGCTATTTATTACAAACCATGTCAACAATAGTCTCATGTCTTGGGCGTAAATATGCCATCTGCTGTTCAGCCTTGTGTTTAACGGTCCTGTAACTTCACATAGCAGTTACGAAACCACCATCACATTTTCTCTCTCTCTATTTTTTTTTTAATTAAATGAAAGCTCAGAAAATTTGCTGTTCAGAACAGTGCGAGCTGTGAAAGCTTTACATTAAGTGTTCACTTGAAAGTCTCTGTTTTCCATTGCTATGTATTCTGATGAGGCAGCTGAGTCCAAATTATTGCCTGATCCTATAGTCCATTGAAGTCTATGTTTCTGTTGGAGAACAAACAGAATCACAGAATCACCCAGGTTGGAAGGGACCTCTTAAGATCATCTAGTCCAACCAATGGAAAAAAAACAAAAACAAAAACAAAAAAACCCCAACACACACAAAACAACAACACACGCACCACCCAACACTAATCTATATCCCTGAGCACCAAGTCAACTTCTCTCTTGAATACCTCCAGGGATGGTGCCTCAACCACCTCCCAGGGCAGCCCATTTCAATACCTGATAACCCTTTCAGTAAGAAATATTTCTATGTCTAACCTGAACTTACCCTGGTGCAACTTGAAGCCATCACCCCTTGTCCTATCATCTGTAACTTGGGAGAAGAAACCAACCCCCACCTCTCTACAGCCTTCTTTCAGGTAGTTGTAGAGAGCGATAAGGTCTCCTCTCAGTCTCCTCTTCCTCAGACTGAGCAAACCCAGCTCCCTCAGCCTCTCCTCATAAGACTTGTGCTCTAGACTCTTCACCAGCTTTGTTGCCCTTCTCTGGACCCGCTCCAGCACCTCAATGTCTTTCTTGTGGTAGGGGGCCCAAAACTGGAGACAATACTCGAGGAGGGGTCTCACCAGTGCCAAGTACAGGGGGATGATCATCTCTCGGGTCCTACTCATCACACTGTTCTTGACACAGGCCAGGATGCTGTTGGCCTTCTTGGCCACCTGGGCACACTGCTAGCTCATGTACAGCTGACAATCAACCAACATCCCTACATAGCTTTAATTTTTCCTTTGAACATACTCAGAATATATCTTTAAGATCACCTTTAGGAGGTGAAAACACATACCAGTCCTGAAGTATTTAGATACCAGCCTTCAACTACCCACACTGATGTTCTTAGCTTACCATCAAGCACATTAACATATAAAGAAATAAAAAGAATATGCTAGCAGGCTAATTGGTTCTATATGTCCTGCATCAGCAAGGCTTAGCTGTCCTTGGGGAGGTGCTCCATAGTCATCTCTCTATACCAAAGTGTCCATACATAGTTGGAGGTGACTGAGCACTAAAGCACACAAATTACACATAGACAAACAAACAAACACATACAAGACCCACACAAATGCACACAGATACCTTCACAATGGTATCTAGCTAACTAATGCAGTATTTCTTGGTCTACACAGATACTTCAGGAACATGGTTGTAACCTGGGGTTTTCCCTGTCCCCCAGACCTGGGCTAACAGAAGTGCCTTAGTATACGAATAGGACAACCTGAGAAGAAAGATCTTCCTACCAGAGATGCTTATCTCATTTTGCCTAATAACCAAAAATAACAAGGGGAAGCTTAGTGGTAACAGCCAGGAGCATGAGTTTTTCACATCCTGGCTTTGCACATTTGTGTTGACAAAATTCTGTAGTGTAAGCCTGAATGGAGAGAAAACGTTTTATGTGCTTCAGCTTCTTTGCCTGTGCCCTGGACTAGCTGAATCCAAACCAATTCAATAATTTCTGTGGGAACAGCACCTTCACATATATCCTTGTGTGTGTGTTCATGTGTGTGTATACATATATATATACTCTGCCTGAAGCAATGTAAAAGCTCTGGCATTGGCGTTTATTGTCCTAGAAGCAGAGAAGTAGGCCTGATTAGAGTTCAACCAGCTGTGTACTGCTTTGGACCTATTGGTCTAACTATAGGCTGCATGCGGAGGCCCCCAAGAATTAGGGATTAAAAAGCTCAGCCTTGGCTCTTAAGGTGCTCAAACCCTCTAGGGAATCAGTACCAACCATTTGCACCTACTCTGCTAACTGAAAGGGTGCAGGGGCCTATGGAGACCCTTTTGGATCCTTTTTTGCCTTAATTTTGTTGTCACCACAGGCTGGTTTTGTTTTAATGTTAAGGCTGTCTTAAAAGCAAGTATTTTTCTGGTAGAAATCTACTTCCATACTGGAGCTCTTTCTGGACTATTATTTTAGTTGATTTGGTTAGGAGTCTCTTGTTCTGGTTGGGTTTTCCAGGCTGACCTCTTTCTTTATCTTAGCAGAGAGGCCAGACTCTGTTTAGAAGCATGGTGTTCTTTAATCTCCTCTGATGCTACTTAATGTTAACATTTTAGTCCATGTAACTCCCCAACACTAACCCCTGAACATTAATTCTTTTAACTTGCTAATTAAGCCTTATATTTAACCCTACTTTTCTGCTTCTTTTGTACACATGCTTGGAAAAACAACAGGAAAAAAAAAAAAAAAAAGGCTTTTCAGTTTTCTTTAGCTGCCCTTTGCATTAAACCTACTAAATTTTCTTATCGGTACTTCTTCCCATCATGACATGCAGATCTTACCAACTCAGTCTGCAGAAACATGTCAGTTTTATTGGTATGTTTGACAGAGCCCAGGCTGGTTTCCAACTGAAATCCATTTGTTTTCCCTCCAGCGTGCTTGCTTACCTCCCCAGGCTCCCGCTCTGCGCAGCTTCCTCCAGAGAGGTATTTCCCTGCCTGTTTGGGTATGGATTGTGCATTCCCTTTCAAAATTGGCAGCAGAGTTTCCTTTCTTTCCCACTTCACACTGGGGAGGATGGACTTTTCTTCCCATTTCCCTGACAAAGTTCTTCAAAATTCTTCACCAGTGTAAAATGCTGCCTACCTTTTAAACAGTTTTGCGCATCTGTGAAGCCGATGAAAGCTCAGGCAGCCAAAACCTAAGGGAAGACACCTCACTTGGATATAAAATAAAAGTTTTGGATGTACTTCCCTTTTAAATATTTAAATATAGTCTTGGCATTCCTGTATTCCTCTGAATGGTTATTTGAAGCACTTAAGAAGAATTTGTGAATTCCTTTCCTGGATTGGACGTGGCGAGGCAGTGATGTTTGCACAGGCTGCAGCACAGTGTGATCCAAGGGACTCCTCGACACTGCTGACAAACAAGGACTCCCATCTTTTTTTTTGTCTCTGCTTTCTTTTCTTACTTATTTTCTTGTTTGTCTCATTTGTTTGTTTGGTACTTTATTATTCTATTGTAATGCTGACAGGAAGAAAATAAACAGGGAAGAGTAGGGCTGGTGCAAGTGATGTGTTTGAACTGTCCACTGGTTAAGATTTATGGTCTGCTAAGGACAGCTTTTTGGAATGTTCTTCTCTTCACTCCTCTCTTGCCAGTTTTCTTGGCCTACTTAGTTTTGTGAAGACACTTCACTTTCTCTATTTGGAAAGTGCTTTCCTCATTATCTTCTCTGTAAGGGTGGAAGTGATGAAGTCACTTTGTCTCTCTTCTCCCTTCCCCTTGCCCCACTCTGCTGCCTGTGTCCCTGCAGGACTTTCTCCTACAAAATAAAGAGCAAAGGGCTACTTGGGCATAAGTATGTTGAAGAAGAAAATACAGCAAATGTACTGAGTGGAGTGGCATTTCTACATTTGCCTTACTCTCCCCAGAGACCACGCCTATGAAAAGAGTTCTGTGGTGTCTGAGAGCAGAAAAAGAAAACTCACTCAGGAAAATAGAAAAATTGTTAGAAAAGAGCCCTGCTCACAGAGTAGGTTTTTGATTGCCTACTGCCTGCACAAGAGTAGTGCACTGATGCCTGGCTTGAAACAGAGGAGTTCTGTAGAGACAAATGAAAAGGTTAGGAGCTATCCTCAGGGAAATTTAGGGGTGAGAAAGCAGGGCAATAATCTTAGGTCCTGGCCCATAAGGGTGGTCACTGGGGCATAAGGAAACAGCTTAGGAATCACACAGCTTCTGAGCACAGTTCAGTTGTTGTCAAGTCTTTTTCTTTAGATGATCCACCTGTGAGAAAAAAAAAATCAACTTCAAGGGAGAAATTTCAGCAAGCTGTACTGCAATCACTCAGCAGTCTTCTCACTGACTTCCCTGGGATCAGCCCTTTGCATACGGAGCTGGTTTGTTTTGCTTTGGGTTTTTTTCTGCCTGCTGTGGGCAGATTGAAAAAGTAGCATGAACCGGTTTATGTCTGTATCTGAATTTAGTCAGTCTTTTGACTTTAACTTAGGAGACGAAGATCAAGGGAAGAGAAGGTTGTTTTTTTTTTAAATATGTTCTCTTTCAGGCCACATCCTTCCTGTCGTTTTCCCAATTTCACACTTTCATTAAAAGAGGAAATGCACTGCATACAGAAAACAAATCAACCCTTCCAAGTGAGAACATATAGCGATTTCATTCAGAAACACTCCTTTTAAGGCACAGCGTCTGTAAAAACCACACCAAGAGAATATTGTACTCTGTGGTCATTTGTTAGCAAAGCTGACAGGAAATCAAAACTGAAAGGATTCTTCTGTAACTGCCAACTTGCTGTAATGGAAGCCAGGGGAAATATATTTATCTGTTTACTTGACTAAGAAGAAAGAAACCAAAACATATTTTCCTCCAATAGTAGAGGGGAATTAGACTGTTACTAGTCACTTGTGTGCTAGACTTCCCTCCAGGCCTTTCCTAATGTTTTGTCATACATTCAAAACAAATAAAACATCAGCTCTTAGAAAAAGAAAATATTTCACTGAGTACAGAAACTAAAAGGATCTTTAAGTACCTCAAATTTCACCTTCACAGCCTTAAGGATATTGTCCAGTACTTCACATTATTGAGAACTATGTCTTTGTAGATGATATTTGCACAATAAGGGTTGTATGCCTCTAATCTGGCACAAAACTGCAGCTGCAGTTGATGACAGCCTATTTAGAGGTATGACTCACTAGGCTTGGTTTTCCCTCCAAGATTAATTTTTATTCCATTTAAATAAATAACATGAACTAGAATGGCTCTGATTACAAGAGATTCTGTCACCTTACTTTGTACATACTGGAAGAGATGCTAGCCTAGTTGAATCACATAGGATGGAGGCTACTACCAATTTGATACTGCAGATGATCTCTGTAGATCAGATCTCTGTAAGAAACAGTGAAATGATGATGTGAAGAAAAAGAATAATCTGAAATATTCCAAGGTCAGGCTCAGCAGTGGATTTTCCCTTTGCTGCATTGCTCTGATGATACAGAGCTGCCATAAATTTCTTCAGTTGCTATACTTACTGCAATTGTGCATTGCCATGTAGCAGTCAAAACCAGCTGGCAAATCTTGCAAAAAATAGTTCATCTGATTAATTCTTCTGTCTGGTCAGATGCAGTGCAGTCTGCCTAACCATGAAAAAAAAAAAAAAAAAAAAAAAAAAAAAAAAGGTGTAGTTCCTAGAGACTATTAGCTGGATAAATCTCTCATAGCTGGAAAAGAGCAAAAATGAAAAGTGGTATTTTTCCTAAAAGGTTCTCTTTGATGTTAATCTTAACATAACTGCTTTTGGGGATGTCGCATGAGAGAAAGCAATCAGTTTATAGTGGACAAGGTAAGATAGCTGAAACAGATAATAATTGTATTAAGTTTTGTTCAATTTAAAAATTCTACAGCAGGAAACATTATACTTGATGAGATAAATCACCATGCCATCACCATGCTGTGTATTTTTATGATTTTCAAATTCTCTTGTAATGTTCAAAGTGTTGAGAAAGAATCTCATCCACAGACTTTGTGACATTATTCCTAAATATTAAATATATCCATAGAAATTTAGCCAGAATAGGTAGACTATGCACCTTCTGACAAGACCATAATACCAACATGAACAGAATCTGCTTTAACAAACCACTTAGGTCCTCATTTAGGACCATAATTAAAAATATGTTTAATTTCAAGCATAAACCTAAGTCCCACTGCCAAATGCCTTCCTTTGAAGACACGTATAATCCAGTGAAATTTGTAAAGCACTGTGATACTGGCTGAATGTGGGTAAAGATTCAAGGAGTGGACAATAGTTGTTTATACCTTACCTAAGCCAGGAACACTATAAATATAAAAAAGACTTACAAAACTGACATAACAAAATCTAACGGCTCCCTTTCATTCATTTTTTTTTTCTTTTTGAAATAACAGCTTAAAATGACTTTCAAAGGCTCAACAACTGCAACTATACGAGAGAGGATACATTCAAATTTACTTTTCCTTTAACCTCAGTTTGTGTAAATACTGTGAAAACTTATGTGTTGTTGTGGTTTAGTCTTCAGAGTCTTTATATGTCTTTGTGTAGTTGAAAGGTAATGTAGAGAATGTTTTAATATGGTTGTGTTTTAATGGTATTCAGTTCAATTACTTTAGAGTCTGTGGGGAGCACCTATAACTGGCTGGTGCTCTGGAGATGAACTTCAAGAGTGTATCTGCAGAATCTATGTTGGTTGTTTAGACACGTCTCTTAGGATTCAAAATTACAAATGACAGATTGTGTACCATGCCTGATGTTTATATGATAGAATATAGAGATATATTTATAACATGATGATAACTGTATCTGATGCATACTTCATCTAAGATTGGAATAAAGCCCAAAACATTCACGTGGCAGGGTCAAAATCCCTTTATATATATCCCCTTTATTTACAATATAGAGTAAAGGTATATATATCTATGTACAAAAGCCCCAGATCTCGACTCTGGTCCATCCTCAGAAGGAATTCTGAAGGTTAAAATATACTTTAAAAGTACACTTGAAAAGTGTAATACAATTACCTAAGTCACATGAATTATTTGATCAAGCCAATTGTATTATATTGAAGAAATTTTGCTAAGTCATTTAGCGAAGTGTGAATCCACAGCTTTACAAACAAGGAAATTGCTTTGAGATTAGCATGCAAAAATTTTGGGTTAAAAACAAATGTTGGTGAGAAGTGAGGATCCATATGGAAGAACTTGAGGACACGCTCCTCCCTAGAGGAAGAATAAATTCTTGGGTAGTCCTTTGCAATCAATGTATGTATTAATTCTGTATTACCCTTAAATGTTTTTAATGACAATACAGATCATGAAACTAGAATTTGTGGGAGCTATATTCAGTTATTTTCTCTGAGTCAAAGGTAATTTTATCTTTGACTATCTGTTCAGATGCTGAGTGCACTCAGGGGCCCTAAGGTCCCTGCCCAGCTTCAGAGCTTCCCTTGTTTTACCCACAGCTCAGGACCCCATCAGTCCCTGCCTCGGTGAGACTGTAGAATAGAATAGACTGTCTCCACCTTCCTTGGCCCATCCCAGCTTCAGCCTGTCCCCATTCCCAGGGAGGTGTCCAATACCCAGGGCTGGCTTGTTATTATTAGTTATAATTAGTCATTTAGATAATAATATACTTTCTCACTTTTTTTTAAAATTTATTATTCTGTCTCTTTGAAAGTGACTACAACCCCACATTTTTAATATTAATAATAAAATTTTTGATAGATATTTCAGGATCCTGCATGATTTTCATTTCTTTTTTTTTTTTTTTTTTTTTTTTTACGGAATCACCAAATTGTCAGAGTTGGAAGGGACCTCTAGAGATTAACTAGTCCAACTCCCCTGTTCAAGCAGGATCACCTAGATGCCTAGAGCACATTAGTCCAGACTGCATCCAGGTGGGTCCTGAAGGTCTCCAGAGAAGGGGATTCCACAACCTCCCAGGGCAGCCTGTTCCAGTGCTCTGTCACCCCCACTGCAATGAAGTTTTTCCTCGTATTTTTTACATAATTATTCTCAGGACCATTTCCTTATTGCTGAATTAGCTAAAAACAATTGGTGCTGTATCTATCCCAAGATGAAATGTATAGATTTTTTACAGCAGCTATGTACAAAAGTTTGGTACATGAAGTAATATATCCAAGCTGAATTGAAAGTGTAAGGGAAATTCTAAAGAGGTAGAATGCAACTAACGCTGAAAGTTGGCAAAGACATTACACAGTTTAACACAAGCTGTTCCTCTCTAATATCATAGTGACAGTTTCAAATAAATGACATTTTGTGAGTAATAAAATGACAAATACATCATTAAAATTAGAGACAGATTGCTAAGTGGATTAGACTGTGAGTATCTTGGTTTTTTTCTTTTTTCTTCCACATGCATCTTTCATCTTGCTGAATAATTATATACCAATGTTGTTCATATTGCCAGATCTTAAAATGAGTTTTAAAATTCTTTCAGTTCTACCATGCAACAGCTCTTTGAGGAAAGGAAATTCAGCACTGACTTTTTTTAGAGTCCTTGAACAAACCATCTCAGACTCTGTTCCGCAAGCTCTTGTACGTATGAATTGCCAGGCACATGTATAAAGTAATTGCAGAACAAGAAAGAATTTCTCTTTTTAGATGATCTTTCAAGAATAAAATCCTCTTTAAGGCTCAGGTTAGAGTATCAAAAACTGCTTGGTCTCAGAGTATGTAATTAACTTTCACATTTGGGGGTTTAGAAAAGGAACCAGTGAAACCATGTTCACATAGAAAAACAGCATACAAGTAAGAAAACCAAATAACTATTACTCTTATAAAAGAGGAGAAACATATTTTAAAAAAACCTAATCTCGTAGCTATCTTAAAGGACTTCTAAGGATGTTATACATCTAGAGAGGTACACAGAAAGTTTTATAACAGGCTTTCAGAATGATATGATATAAAAAACAATATCCTTTTGGGTTTTGTGCTCCTTAAGATTATTTAGTGAAAGAAATAATATTCATTATAGAATAATTTAGGAGTAACTTACTTCTTATTCTATTTAAATCCTCCAGGAGTCTACAGGTTTTAGAGTATATTTTTATACATAATTGGATTGCAGACTTGAACAAGTTGTCAAGTGTCACCATAGTACATCTATAGCCTGTGCAATTACAATAAACAAGATGTTGTTCTGTTAACAAAGGAAATAAGGAAGTTTTATTTCCTATAAATGTGTCTGCCTTAAATATCTTCCTACGTGGGCACATCAAATCTGCCTCACTGTACAACGGGAACCAGTAATGTGAGTCGTCCAGGGCACTGTATGTGCTGAAACATAACCATTTTTTAGACTCCTAGCCTTCCTTTATAGTAAATTTGGTCAGAGGATTCAAAAGTTGTTAGAGAAGGATGGACCAATGGATACCTGAACAGTGAGGGTTTGACCATGAGCCAGCAATGCTCCATCAGAGCAAAGCAGGCCAGCAGCCTCCTGTGCTGTGGGGCCATAAACAATTGGAAGGTCTCGGAGCATCTTACGTATGAGGAAAAGCAGAGGGAGCTGGGACTGTTCAGTCTGAAAAACAGTCTGAGGAAGATTAAGGTCAGGGGATATCTTATAAGTAATAAATACCTCATGGGAGGGTATAAGGCAGATGGAGATAGATTCTCTACAGTAACCGGTAACTGGACAAGAGGAAGTAGACACAAACAGAAATTCAGGAAATTACATTTGAAGATAAGAAAAGAACCCCACACTTTTCCCATGAGGATGCTTGAACACTGCAACAGGTGGTGTGGAGTCTCCTGGACAGGGTCCTGGAGAACCAGCTGCCCAGGTGATACTGCTTTGAGAGGAAGTAACTATTCTGTGATTCTGTGTTCCAGTTTCCTTAGGAAACCCATTTAAATGCATCTATATAAAATTTTTGCAGTATCTGTGCAGTTGGTTCTTGTTCTTTCATTTTCACTGAAAAAGTAATTTTGTTTACTGGAGACTATCACATATCCTGCATAACCCATCACTTCCAGAATATACAAAGACAACATTGGAATGGAAAAAAAAACTTGATGGAAACTTCTAGATTTGTTAGAAATGTTGTATGCTTATCTGTCAATGATCTGTTAATTAAAATCCTCTTTAATGACAACACTAAAATATCTTTTACTAGGGAAACTAATGGGCATCTTATCAGGCAGTGTTTTTGCAGTGTTTCAGTGGAAACAAGCAGGGATTAATTTTATCACAATAAAAAGGAACTGAATTTTATTTATTTTTCTTTTTTTGTCTTGTTCTCTGGTAAACCTTACTTTAGACTCTGGAATTTATAGATTCTGATTATAACAGAAGCCTGTAGGAGTAAAGTTAATTTACTATGCAACTGTCTATATTTTTGATAAATTTGCAAGTTATTAAAAAGGAAATGAAGATTCCATCAAATTACCATAAGGAAATATGTACATGTTATACAAACCAGGGCTATTTGGTTGCTAGGTAGAATCCGTGTTTTGTTAACCAATTGTAGAAATGAATAATTGTCAGACTTGGCTAAAGCATGGTTTCAGGACTGCACCAGTCTTGAATTTAGCTGTACAAAACTGTATTTATGCCAAGGCACAAGTGAGACAAACTGTATAGAAAAAGTTACAGGGCCTGATCGTGGAAGGTACTGAATGACTCTCGTGAAGGAATAAGGGCCCTTGGCTTCAACTAAAGCAAAGAACTATGCAGGATGAGGACTTCCCTCTGTAAAATAATCTTCTGATTGAGCATGTGCTATTTTCTCCTCTTCTGAAATGAGTGTGTGCACATTAACATCTGTAAATGTCAGACAAGTGATCTGCTGCATTGAGCAGTCTCAGTTTAAATCTGTCTAATGCATGCTTTGCCTTAGTAAAGATACAGATGCTTTCTGTGGTCCTATAAAAATGTGCATTTTAATGATGAATGGGAGAGTTTATAGTTCCAATTACTCTTGTCTCCTTTGAAGCAGGAAAACTGGCAAACCCTTATCTAGACTTTAGCAGGTTGAGATAAACCTTGATAGCAAAAAGTATCTGGATTGTCAGAGCTTTTAGCTGCAGTAAACTACTTAAACTAAAAGCAGCTGTTAGTCAAAAAAGAACAATACCCATTCATTTGTAAGATGCTCTGTAGTGGCTGGGATACTATTTAATGAGTTCTTCAGATGAGACTATCATAAAAAATCTGAGTTACACACATGGGCACTCATGCACAAACACATGCACATATTGATATAAAATACGGAGTGTTTGAAGAAATCTTGTTTGGCTAACACAGTAGTCATTTAGAAGAAATGACCCCTGAATATCGCTGTGTTCAGAAAACTACAGTTTTGTTCCAGCAGTATAGCAGTAAGATTACACTTATTGTTATGAAAATGCTATTGTGGTCTCTACAGACCTATTATTCCCATGTGATGTCTGGAACAGCAAAATTATTCTCACTCAGAAGTATTATTCTGTCTCTTCTTTTTTGTTCTTAAATATAGTGAAATTATGTGGACAGTGCAGATTTCAATCATGTCTTCTGAACCATTACCAGTGTATTACATTGTATTACAAAAACTAGTAATTCTGACTCCCTCTGGGTTTTGTACTGTGTTTTCTGCCAAGTTTCTATAAAGTTTTCTGGTGAACATTTAAGCCTGTGTTTTTGTTATTACGGCAAACAGGGGAAGAAACTAATTCAATTTGAAGTATATCTTCATTGTGCTCACTTTGGTTATAAAACACTGTTCAGCAGTCTTAAAATTCTGTGTGGAACTATTTGGTCAAAAATGAAGCCTCCTATATTTAGGGAGTATCTCCCTCAGGTCTCTGAAAATGTCTGTATCATACATGCTGTCTCCAGTTGCACAAATCAGTCTCCTGGAAAAAAAGAATAACCAAATCTACAAGACCAAAGCTTTAGCTGACAAGCAGTGGCAGCAGCCCACCTGATTTCTGAGGGATAAAAATTTACAGCAAATAAAATCCTCCCTTCTGATAGCAAGACTCTCAGTTCTGCTTGATTTCCCTTGAGTTTCTGTCCAAAACCAAGTTCTGTACTCAAATCTCAATTAACTTTGTTTGGATTACAGCACATTCTCCCTTGAAAATCAGTTTGGATGCTCATGAAATTCAGCCCCTGTTCTGTACTTCTGACAGCCTACCCTGATAGTTGACTTGCAACGACAAGGTGGTATCAGTACTCTTTTCTAGGATTTCTGTATTAGCTCACTATTGGCTCTGAGACAGGGCTGAGGATCTGGTGGGAGACATCAGGCTGACAAAGGGAAGCGTTATGCAGGTTTCTGTTATTGTATGGTAAATTCCCCACAATTTATCCACTCGCATCTGCCAGAGTCACCATAACTACGTAGTAGCAAAAAACCAGTTTTCCTTCTGATTCATTTCTGTGGAGACATCAATGCCCAGATGAAGTTTGAATTTCTGCATTAAACTCTGAAACTGAATCCTAGATAAATAATTTCTTTTAACAGAGAGAGAGAGGAATTTGCAGCCCATGGAAAGCTGAGGCTTAGCCTTACTCCTTTCCTCCTATTTTAGCATAAAATAAGACGTGCTTATTTGGTTTCCAGACAGATTTTCCTATTTTCTTACGCATGTTCTTATTCTTGCCATGGCCCACACTAGGATATGGAAGGTTGATCCACATTTCTGAACTGTCCTTCAAGGATCAGCAAGGATCTTGAGCCTTTCACCTGAACTAAAGACTTGATTTCCTTCTTTCATGATTTCCTATTTAATACTATAACGTGGTGCTGTGTGCTCTATTCAGTTTGGATGCTTGTTCATTTCCAGATTGAAGTGCCTAGCCCCAGAAAGAGGATGAAAGAATATTTGAGCTTCTCTACTGTAGCCTCCTGCTCCCTTGAACAGTTTTGAAAAGAAATAAGCACTTCTGAGATCTGCAGATGGAGTTCTATGCTACTGAAACCAAGTGTCTGCTCTGTGGCCTGCATATGCAATTTATGTACCACGAGAGAATAATTCGGTCTATGCTACGTGTCTATACTTTTCCATTGAAAATACAGCAAAATAATAAGAAATCTTCTATATGCAGATAGCACAGTGTCAAAGTCAGCTGCAATTATGACAACATAAAATTTTCAGGGTCTCTCCAGAACATTTAGACAGATATTAGTGTTGTTGCCCATAAACTGAATTTACTAGTGTTTGAGTGCCATCTCATCAGAAGAAGTGCTGAGGTGAACTTTAAAGCTATGAAGGGAGGTAGTTCACAAATCCAAGATGAGGCTGTCCTGGAAAATCGAGCTGCTGCTATTTTGGATGTGGTAGTCTCTACAGATCTGAGTCCCAACTGATAGGGGTTTTATGGCATAGGATTTAGGCTGCTATTTTTTTGTCCTGTATTTCCAGCACTAGATAGCATTATGGTGCTTATGTAGGAGAGGGAACAGGACTACTTAGTCTGTCTTTCCTCAAAAACTTGCTGTTGGTTGATACAATTCCTGGTAGTTAGGTACAAATGACAAATTTAGGTGCATCAAACCATACTATGAAGAAAAATCAAGCTTTCTCTATTTTCTACTTTCCATAACTGAATATTTATCCCACCCTGTGCCAGAGCTCTCTATTTGTCAATAAAGACATCTTTATGTATCAAGATTGCCCGGAGAGTGAAACCAAATTTTAAGAATGTGGGTAAAAAGTATAAATGGTAGAAGAGAGAGAAAAAACATAAATACTTGTTACTTTTAACGTAAGCATGAATCAAAATACTGTATGATAAAACCTTTTTTTCAATGTTTGTATTGCAATAATGCCAGATTTTCTGATCCTGTCAGAGCCAATCAGATTTGATGAGAACATTAACTTGGTTTAGAGCCAGGAAAGAGGTGTAAACATCAAACCTTATTAGATTTTCCTGAACTGTATTGAAATTGAGGTTTATTCTATGCCATGAACAATTAGACAGTTATTGTAATTATTCCAATTTATTTCACATTAAGACTTGTACATTGCATCCTCATAAGACAAGAATTGAACTCTCCTATGCCCCAAAAGTAGTTCAGACAAAATTTGTCATGTCCTATCCATCCAGAGGGCAATCAACATTTGTATCTGTTCCCTAATAACAGCCAAATCCTGATGCCTTAAAGGATGACAAGATTTCAGCAGGACAAGGAATGCTTGTAGATGACATCTGTACCTCAGAAAGGAATAATCTGTCTTTTTTAAAGGGCCATTTAAAGCAACAATAATTCATTCATTTCTAAACTACTTTGTCGACTGAATCCATCTTGAAGTGTCTTTCAGATACATCCTCATGAAAACTGATTCCACAGAACTGACTGGATTGGATGGTTTAGGTGTAAATTATTCCATTGAAGTTGAAAGATTTTTCTGTCTGTCATCCTTGCATACACAGCCTGTTTTCTAGAAGGATTTTTGACAGGTTTAAGCTGGCTGGGTTTGTGTATGTAATTCAGTTGTAAACCGCAGGGTACAGCACCTACAGACAACATCAGAACTCTGATGTCAGTGGATCAAAAGGAGTGAGAAAAATACTGCTTTCCTAATAAAATCAGATAAGATAAGGGAAGGCTTATAGTTTGAAAAAGGAGATTTATTTTTTTTTCCATTTATGTTGCTTTCTAGTGCAGATTCTTCTGTTTTGCTGTTCATCTTGCACTCTTTAGGGAATTCTAGACCAAAATCCATTTCTTTCCAGATTTTGGCTGTTGTAGTCTGTCTGCACCAAACTTAAAGGCAATTTGTCCCTAAGTCTCACAAATTTCTATTCTCCTCCAGCCATTCAAAGTGCTTAGCCCTGCAGTTATTGGAGAAACCTTTTATATTTGGGGGTCACCAGATATTATATTTCCTGTTACCTTTGAGATATCTTGACAGATTTTTTTTTTTTTTTTTTTTTTTTTTTTCTTTCAGCAGCCCATATTGTTCTGATATTTGAAATCACATTCAGTTTGGGTAGGTGGTTTCTTAAAAAAAATACCATGGTTCTGCACTACCTGGATTATTGCTTTATTGTCATAATCCATCACTTTATACTCTCTGGAAATCTGTGGAGTAGTAAAGGGCAAGTAGTGTCTCTGTAACTTACTGCATGAGAATACGTGTTTCCTGGAAAGGCAAAAAGGGGATATCATGAACACCTTCTCTCAATTAATACTAAGACTACACCATGCATTCCTCTTTGAGACTGTAATATTTACTATGTTTACTTCATATATATGCCTTGCTAATACATATCTTTCTTTGTGGGGAGAGGGTCCTCAGTGATGTGCTGCTATTCATACAACCAGTATATCAAGATTATCCATAAAATACTACAGACTTCATTTCAGACTCAGAGGAACACAGGGGTTTTGAGAATGTAGGGATTAGAGAAAAGAACCAAATATAAGATTAGTAATACCTGACCAGATGCGTATAGTTACTTTTTATAGCCATTCACTATGATAATGTGATACTAATTGTTTTTCATTAGATAAATTTATCAGTCTTGAAGTTCTTAATGTTATATAAAAGGAAATATCTTTTCTGAGATTAATCTATGCAATGAGATGCTGAGATCACGTTTTATCTCTTAAAGTCTTAAGCAAAGAGCTTTTAAGCTCATAACCAAAGTCAAGGTTACCTTCATACTCTATTGCTCAAAAAACTGTTCTGTTGAAGTATCTTATCAAAATACTCTAAAAAATATTTGTGTTTGATTGGAGATAGGTATTCTCAAAAAATATCCTTCTGAAATCATCACATGATCAGAATATGAAGTTCCAAAGGTATTTCTGCCCTGCTCTGATTCTGAGAACACAGCTCCACTGAAAATGGGACACCATGAACTAGTTTTAGGTGGTTCAGGGAGAGGTTGTCTAGCACAGAAGTAGCAGAGAGCCTGCAACTGCAGCTAAACTTTATTTTGTGCTTTGCATTACCATAGAAAAATGCATAAAAGTAGGGCTAGAAAAAAAGTGAATGTACTACAAGTAGAAAGAGGGATACATATATGACCTAGTGTTGCAAAGATTTTTGGATTGAAGTACAAATTCTACCAATTAGTCAGATTATCCTCCCTTTTACCAGTGGAGTAGGACACTTGTTAACACACTCATAGGCACTGTGAGGCCACATCAGTTCTCCACAACATTGTTTACCCTGTTGTGATGACTCTAGTTCACCAACACAACAAAGAACAAACTCATTCTTGCCTTTTTTCTAGGTCCTGCCATTTTCTTAACTTTTGCTTCTTGCAGTTTGATAACAGGACACAGCCTGGTTTCAGAGTACCTCTTACAGAAACTTTATGGTCGATACATATTGCAGACCCCACCACCAGTTATTATACCCAAGTAACACCCTATCAAAGAAAGTATAAGGCAGAGAGAAGAATTTTGAGTAATAGATAAGAAAATAAAGGAGGAGTGCTCAATTAATCACAGATTTTGTAAGCATGAGATCTGCAGGAGTGCAAAGCAGTGGGCTAAGTGGAAACTCCACCTTCAAGGGAGAACACAACAGTTCAAATTGTATTGTACTGTGTGAAGGAGGGGAGCAAAGGAACAAATAGGTCTCCTTCTGGTAATAATGTTTTTCATCCATAGCAAAATTTGAGGACAATAAAGGGCAGTAGTCTTTAACTATAGCCCTGCTGATTATATCAAACAAGCCAAAAGCATTGTCCTTCTCATTATATGCTTGCCTGACCCTTTGTCTTTGATTAAGTATAGTTAGCAAGATAGTTGTACTGGTTTGGGTAGCTATATGTGTCTTCAGAAATTAAAAACAAAGTCTTACCAAGACTGATAAAGTCATTGCAGTAGTTTCTCTCCTGCACAAATTCTCACTGCTTTGTCCCAGTGTTCCTCCTTGACTATCAGAGCATGATATGACCTTTATTCAGTGAAGATCCACAGTCACCCCATGAGAAAAATGAACAACACATGGAGTTATTTGTCATTAACTCTGGATACCAAAGACACAAGTGTTGATATGGCAGAAAAATCCTAATTCCAAGGTCTTTATTTCAGACCCATTCTTTTTTTATGGAATGTCTTATAATGTGAACTTAAAAAATAAAGGACAAAAAAAAACTTTGCATATTTTCATTCAGTCTCCTTTTTTGATCTTTACTCACAGAACTGCAACAATGAGATAACATTGCATTCAATGGCAATTGAGGTAAAGAGAACATCTGCCCCCAAATATGTATTTTCTATCTATGAATCTGTCCATTTTTTTCAAACAGTACTACTGTAACATTATCAATTCCATTACAGTTGATTGCTTTTGTATGTAAATTCTGATTAGACTTACATTACATTTTAGATGTGTTTTCTTACTCATTTCCACAGCTGTTAGGGGAAAATACGTTCACCTGCTTCTTGGCTAACTATTGTTTAATTTTATGAAAATTAGGCCATTTTGAGTAAAAACTGGAAAAAGAGAGAATGGGTGTTCTCTCTCTCTTTCTTTTTGCCATCTCTCCAAAGACCTTAGTACTGAGTGCTTTTACTACTTCTTAGTCCTCATAATGTGAAGGAAATGAGTTCAAGCCATATCAATTTGACCATTGAATAAAAGGCTGAATACTTTGTCTTTTGAGTGATTGAACAGAAAAAAGTTTGTGTAGAAGAAAGACAGCACTTCATCCTCCTTTACCTCCATGAGGATTATCATATAATCAAATTGCTGGTCAACAGATGTCAAAAGCTGGAAAACTTCTGTTTTGTGAGTTCAACAGTAGTAAAGTAAGAGATAGCTGCTAATTCACAATATTTTACTCAAAATGAACACATGCCTTACAGCAGGATTCTAAGCACTTCACAAAGAAAATTCAGAAACTGAAAGAATTTTAGGAGCTTATGTGGGGAACATGGAAAAGGACTAGTTTAGACTAGACTCCTATATTTAAGCTAGTTAAAGTCAACCAAAATGAACTCAAACCACTAGCATTTTTAAGTGGGAGTTGAACTTACGTGCTAGTCTATTTTGTGAGTCAGGCCAAAGTGCCTGTTATGACTAAGGAAGTTATTTGAGACTTTCTAGGGGCTAGATCACTGGAGACTTACTCAAATGGCTGAGTCCTCACATTCTCATCTAGCTGATGTCAAAGGCACTTCTGAGAAAGGTCAAAAACTTGACTGACTCTTTTCAGCTTATCAGTACCACACCACTTTCTTATTATGATAGTAGCATAAGAGGAGGATTCCTCATTAGTTAAACGGGCTGTCTTGGATTAAAGGTTAGTTGTGGAAGGGAGGTCCATCATCAGCTAATTTGTTTGTCTGCCTGGCAGGCTATTATTTTGCTGTGGAAAAACCTTAAGCCCACAGTATAATGGCATTACTGTCTGGTATTCGTAATTCTAGCCACATAGTCCTCTTTCTTCAAAATTCATCTGCTCATTATTTGCTGAAGCCAACTTTATTTTTTCTGCAAGATGCAACAATAAGTAAACAACATATGTTGTTGATTCAAAGAATTAACAAAAGCGTGGGTTTTTTCGTGCTCAAAAATCCTGTCTGTTGAGTGCGTGTAATATACTTTCTGCTTTTGCTAATTTCTCCTTCTTTAAAGTGTTTGCATTCAGAAGCTGAAAAGAACTTAGATGTTAATTATACATGTGCTTTGAGTCAAGGTTTTATCTTTCTAAATATATCTTATATACACTCACACAAATTCTGTTTTTTCTTAATCTATCCATCATTGCACAAACAGTACAAGTAGAAACATTTGTCTTGATCTTTAGGAAACTATTGTATATTGCTGGCTAAGTCAAACTTCCTATTTTCTGCACTGGGATATGATTTCATCCCTGGATTAGTGACACTGTGTTTAGTATACATGACTTATTTGTGCTCCAATACTGCCCAGCAGCTTCAGCCTGCTATTACTGACATTGCTTTTAATGGTGCAGAAATGTTACAGAATTGTGCAGAAATGTTATCACATTTACCTGCAAGAATTCCAGGCATATTATAAATGTGACAGTGGAAAAAAACTTTTGCATTATGCCCAAATGCACATGGAAGGTACTACCACTAAAATCAATTAAGAACATTTTTCTAAAAGACATTGGTAGAAAAAACATTTGGTATTTTCTGATGGCCCTTTTCAGTCAGCAAAAGTAAAGGTGTAACTTCATTGTAAACTTAGTCCTTTCCACTAATCTTACCCACCCAGTTTGCAGGAAAGCCTCTGACTCACATTTTTACTAATATTCTCCAACTCTTACTTTGTCTAAATGGTTCTTTGCCTTAGAATAACAATTATGTCAGCGTAGCATTTGTTTATGTGTTCCTCTGATTCTCAACTCACAGGAATATTTATGTACAGAATTATGATTAAATATCAGCAAATAACATTTGTATGTTAAATAGTCATCCAGACAGGAGATGGAGCCATGTGAGACTTAGCTGGCCAATCAAAAACTGTGAGTAACATGTAGTGAGTCACACAAATATTCAGACTGAAAAGCTGGCAGAGTCTCAAAATCACCTACTCAAAAGTAGAACAGAACTAAAAATTGAAGAATCATGAAAAAAGTCTTTTAGTAAAATTAAGCTATAACCCAGCTCTTCCAAAGCACTTTCCTAAAGATGCTCAGCTATATGAATGTCAAACTTCCTTTCTCAATGCTCACTGCTGTGCTTATTATCAGTAAAATAGTCTCATGGCTTTATAGAATGTACTGTGTTCTTCTGTTAAAACTGCAAATCCTTCTATGGCAGAACATATCCTTCCAGATACAGTTTAGAACATTCTTTATGTAAGACATACTGTATAAATTTAACTTTGTGCAATACAACAGACAATTCATGAAATTTATTTCTATGTGCCTATGTTAATATAGTATGAGGAGGTGTTACATGTTTAGTATTTATTCTTAAAAGTACTGATTAGGACACATAACTGTATTCAGTACCCTTAAACTATGGTAAGAGATTGTGTAAATGATTAGAATAAAATTAGAAAAAAATTATACTGTCTATTTATTTAGCTCCAATATTTTTTTCTAGGCACTGATACACAATTTGCATTGGACCTGTAAAATTAAAGCAAAGTTATATATCAGTAATTATAGAAAGGTTTCATGGAGTTGCAGTAAAGCTTCCAGAAGAAAACAAAGACATTGAGACAAGAAATACCACAGAAAATTAATTTTGCAGTTACTCTATGATTTTTAATGGGTATTAGCTGCTAGGAACATTTTAAAATATAAATTTACAGTTTAGAATTGTTGTAGAATAAATATAAACAAGTAATCCTCAAATGCATATTTTTAGTCTATATATTAATAACAAATGCTTGATTCTGATAGTGCTAGCCCACTCAATATCAGAGGTTGGGAATATTATCTCATATGTCCAATTTAATCAGCTATTCCACATTTTGACAATATGTTTACATGATGTAAACACCAAATATTATTCATTTATATTTCACAATCATCAGGTAGAAAGTCAGTTATTTTTTGTTATTTATACTTATATTCTCTGTGGACAGTGTGCATTTAAACTATGCATACGTACTTGCATAGAATTCTGTCAGTTGTTTGTACTACAATTTAGTCTGCATTTCATTGTCTCCATCTATTCAATTATTTCTAATCTTCTTTGACATCTTGTCCATGAAGACCTGTCTGAAATCAAGCATCTGCTTCTGATTAGAATCGGTTCTGATTTACAAATATCAACTTCTAATCTTGCTTTAGTCACTGGACCTTCGTGTGGTCACTAGTCCCTACTGGCTGAATGATTTCTAATTTGATTATCCTGCATTAGTCACCATCTACCAGATGCAGACATGAAAAATTTCCCAGTAGGTTTATAAAGTCATTTATGACAGGAAGCAATTTTTCAGTGCATTCATCACTTCTGTCTCCATCACGCCATTTCTTTCAACAAAGAGGTTTTGAAATATAATACCAAAAAAGGTGAAATCATACAGCTCCATCTATAATTGTAGTGATGATTCCTCTCCATTTATGATATAGCCTAAGCTCATCTGGGCTGTTAATTGAAAAGTTAGTCTCTTATTTTCTAAATCATTGATACTACCTTCTGTATACTTCTGCCTTTACTTTTAATTATCAATGATCCTTATACTTCTGCATACATTCATTTTCAGTGGTTATTCACAAAGTCATGAATTATTTGTTCTTAGTTGTATGCAATTAGTTGCCAGTCAAGTTGTGCTAACCACATTATATTAGCATTATGTCAGTTGATAGTCATATTTCATCTCTTTTTTATTACTGAGCCAAAACAAGAGGACAGACTAATGGATGGCATAAACCAGATTACACAGGAGAGAAAAAAAGTGGCAGGTGACTTACTGCCTGTGGACATGGAAGAAAAAGAAATATTAAGTGTTCATGTAAAACATTCACTTTTCAAATTGTTATGAGAGGTAAAACCAAACAATATAAAACTTTGTAAATACAGGAAATCATGGAATGCAATGAAAGCTGAAATATGCGGAACTATAGATGTCTTCATGTTCAGCCTTCAGCAGGTTTTAGTCAGCAAGTCATTTAAAGACTTTTGGAGCATTATGGCCCTTGCGCTACAATATTTTTTTTAATTTTATTTTTTTATTATGCTCCAGAATCACATTGTAAGTACATAAAATCATACAATTTCTGTTTTGGAGTCGGCTTAAATGCTTTCTTGAGCAAGTGATAATGTTCAAAGGGAAAGTCACTCAGGTATAGATGCCACCACATAGTTTACCTACTCATGGTTCAACAAGATTTACAATTTATTCTTAAGCTGATCTCTACAAAGAAACAAGTAAAATATTAACTTGCCTATAATATAGGCTTGGAATTCAGACACCGTCTATTGAAACACCACTATATATCCATTAAATATACAATAGTCATTTTGCCTTGTCATTTTGACTTTTGTTTAATCTTGATTACACCAGAAATAATTTTAGTTATTTAATTTTATAGTGAAATGCAACTATGTATGGGATAGCTTTTTGTTTGTGTTTATTTTGTGCTTTTTCTAAAGAACACCAAAAATAGAATTGTTGTTACATCTGTTACTATGTAGTGCTTGTTTTAACTGGAATAGGAGATTTACATATGGATTAGGACCCCTCCAACAATCTATTCCTTTTTCCTTGCAATGAAGTGTGTGGATAATGATTGTCTTATTAATAGAAGAACTCCCTACAAGCTGTTCAACTACTTCAGTTGAGAAAAGAAATTTGATGACTGGCTAAGACCTATATATTTTACTTATGACTGTGTCTTGGCTTGAATGAAATGAATATTTTAGGAAAATATTAATCTTGACTTTTCATCCAAAAAGGACAAGATGTACCTTGCAGCCAGGACATTTCAAATATCAGGCCTGAAACCCTGTCAGCCATTCAAGATTTCTTTTTCTCACATCAGGAAAGTTAGTTCACCTGTTTTTTCTGGAATGCTTTATTCCCCAGTGTGTGTCTAAGGAATTACACCAAAGCAGACTGACCAAAAAGCAATCATTGTGTAGATTTTGTTGAACATCTGAGTCAAGATAAAATTAGGTTTTATGAAACTGAGAATGGAATATGATTAAGGGGAGGTGAAAGAATGATAGGGGAGGTAAAAGCTATAATAGCATTCCTGCTCTGAGTTTTCTTCCTGATAGACATGAAATTTTTGCCCAAAGAAAATTTGTTCATATATATACACTTTTGAAAAACTTTTTTTTTTTTTTGAAAAAAATTTTTCCTTTTGTTGAAACAGTGCAGGAAAAAAATAAAAGCCATCAAAAAATTCCTAAATGCTTCAGCATTGCTTGTTGTGGGGATAGAGTCAGTCTGAAGGGACTAAACTAAGCACGTAGTGTACCTCCCTGGTCTGCCTAATTAAAGGATGGAGAAAACCAACCACTTGTAACAGAGGATTTTTTTTTTTTTTCTTCCTGATTTTCAGTATTTCCTTTCCTTCCCCAAACTTTTTTTTCTTAAAACAGTGGAGGTCTCTGAGAAATCTGTCTAGGTATGACAAAGAAAACTATATATATTTTGCTGAACTTTATTGCAAGCTTCAGTTCTTCAGGATTCTCATATCCAGTGAGAGGGAATACCCTGAACAGCATGTGACCCAGCATTCACTGGGTATGGTCAGCCCTGAATTCCACAGCTTATTTTGATATAAGGTAATTAAGTATTGCCTGAGGCAAGAAGATGTGTGTGCTTTTTTCTTTCAGGGGTACACTGGTAAAAGCATGAGGTGGACTGTTCTCAGAAGGCTTTTCTGTTTATTCTCATAGTCAACGCTAGCTCATATTTCTGTTTGTTTCTCTATGGGCCACTTTGAGTAAAGCAGATATGTATTTACTCCGTGATGTACAGCTAAGGCATGTTTCCTTAGTTGAGAGCTGGCTGAATCGGAGCTGAAATCTGACATGTGGTTTATTTTAATGGGAAATTTCTTTTGTTTCATCATAGCATTTGTCATCTCAAAGTAACTGCAAGCTGTACTCGTATATATCTTCTCCCTTGTGTGAGATTTCCCATGTGATGGGGAAAAAAAATAGCAATGTCCTGAAATTTGAGTACTGAAAGGGAACACCTTTTCTCAGTCTCCAGCTGTTTGAAACACAAAGTAAAGCATCCCAGCAACAAGACAGGCAGGCTATTATCACAGCATACTTTTTTTTTTTTTTTTTCACTTTGGCATAGTAGAGGCAGAATGTCTTTCACAGAAGTTCCTTTTGCAAAAATAAAGCATGCCATTATTTTAAGCATAGATCACTTTAATCCACTTTGAAGCACTTTGCCCACCTCAGGCTTAATTTTTTTATCTAGAAAACCTTGATAAAGGTTTATTGAACAGAACCTATGAAAATCAGGACACAGTTTTGTAAATAAATGTTTTTGGGTTTTTTTTTCACTGAAATTTGAAATTATAGCCATGAAGTAATTCAAGGTATTACCTGATTTATCAGTGACAAATTTTGGGAACTGGCGTCAGGGGCCTGAAAGAGACTTTTGTAGGCCCTGGAGCCTAGATGTATGGAAATTGGTCAATTGGTGTGAATAATCAAAGTATATAAGAGTGATTTAATGACTTAGTGAGCTGTAAGGCTGGAATTATCTATGAGGTAAGTATGAAAACGCATTCTACAAAAGCTGATTCCTCTCTTACATTCTTTGACAGAAATGCCATGACATAAGTATATGTTTCCTACTGAAGAAAATTAGTATTTTCTAAAACACGGATCATCATTCACAAGTTGCTTGACAAGAATTAGAAGAGTCCTCCTGAAAACGCTATCAATTAGCTAAAAAGATAATGCAGAGGAAGTCTTTGATCCCTTTTATCCATATATGTAAAGAAGCGGATGTCTTCCTGAAGTCTTGTACAAGAAGAGGGCAGTGATTGATGTTGATGTGGTTGAAGACATACTTAAGTGATTGAAACCAGAAGAAAAAACATGGTGATTTATTCTATAGAAGGACCATGGTCTTATATTACTTAGTAACATTGTACCTCAATTACACCACTTTATTGCATTTTGTCTCTTTTTTTTTTCCAGAATAGTCAGGTAAAGTGTGGCTGTTATGCTTTGAAGACACTGAGTTTCTATATTTAAAGGAATACTGCTGATCAAGATATTGTACTTAGCTGCCCTGTTCTTTAAATTAACACTATATTCAGGTTGATGTCTTCCATCTTATGTGCTTAGTAGTACTAATTACCATTTTGTATTGCTGAGCTGGTCATATTGAATTGTTTCTGTGGAATGATCTGTATACGGATAGTTTGTAATATCTGGAGTAGAGTACAGTGCATGTGAAAAAAAGTGCTGAAGACTACAGTTTCTGCTTAGATTGTGGGGTCTTCTCTATAAAATATGAAAAATTCTTCATTGTACATTCAGTCAAATTCCTTATAAACTGTGACTATTTTTCTCTTCAGTAGCATTCCTCTGCAGTCCAAAGACAAGGAAAAGGGAAAATGGATATTTTATTAATATTATTCAAACACATGATTCTAAAAGAAAGATAGGTTAAAAATAAAATTAAAGACTGAAATTTTCATGTGTGGAAATGTGTTACACATTTAAAAAATACTAGATTTTGATGTTGTTGTCCAGTTCAAGTCATCAGAATTGGCTCTAGCTTCTTTTATAACCTAGTGTTCACAGTTTCCCTTTCTTTTTCTAGATATCTTCTAATCTTCTCATCCAGTTTTTTTTTTATTATTATTATTTTATTTTTCTTTTTTTTTTGGTCTCATTTTTTATTTTAACAAAGCCAAAGGAATCTAAAACTACTCTACCATCCAGATCTGTTCTACACAAATATTCCAAGGAATTAGGACGCCTAATTTAAAAATGTAGGTGGTCAAGGGAAAGGGACACATTGGTCCAGAGGCAGAAATGTGGCCCTGGCTGGACTCATGTGACTGAAAACACATGGCAGTTTCTCTTAATGGGTATAGTCCCAGAGTCAAAGACAAATAAGGATATGCCCAAACACATGCCCAATTAAATTGGCAGGTGAAGATAGTCGCTAAAGATTGAACACAGGAGTAGTGTGTTGTAGGGTTGTGCTCAGAGTAATGGGAGCTTACTGGAAACTAGGACAAAAGTTAGGAATATAAACCCATCTGGTTGTAATCAGATTTAAAATTCATCTGTGCCAATAGCATATTGCTGGTAGTGATCAGCAAGTGCTTTGGTAACTGTACAGCCACGCAACTTCCAGCCATCTCTGGCTGGAGCTTTCTCAAACTAAAGATTATACCACATCATCAGGTTTATTAGTTTTTGATGGATCTTCCAAACCTTAATTTGTTTAATGTGTTTTTGAACCCATTTGCACTTCTGGCAATAGAAGAAATCTCTGGTAGTAAGTTCCACAATATAATGAGGTGTTGTGTGAAAAAGTACTCCTTTTACTTCCTTGAAACCTACTGCTCAATAATTCTGCTTGGTGCTTTCTCATCCTCATGTTATAAGATACAGTGAATGATTATTCCCCAGTCACCTTCTCCAGCCCATTCATGATTTTACAACCTATCAAATCACTCTCAGTTCTTTCTTCTGAGAAGACTTCTAGTCTATTTAAAATCTCATACGGAAAGCATTCCTTACCTTTCTTCATCCTTGTCACAGCTTTACAAGTCACTACCTTTGACACTACCTTTACAAGTTTTCTTGTGTTTATTTGGAGTATTTACTTTACATAGGATGTAAGGCCTGTTTTTGCCATGGATTTCTACAGTGGTACAGTTTCTTACTCTGTCTTTACTAGCATCCTGTTTTCCTCTGATTGCTAATGATCATTGAATAGGTGATTCTAGAGAAATAACAATGATACAAAGATCCCTTTCCTTATTGAGAGCAGTTTATTTAAGTTCATCATGACAAATAAGTAAATAGATTTTCTTTTAACTATTTTTTTATTTATCAACACTTGCATTTCATTTTGCCTTTTAATATCTAATCATGCAGTGTCACATGATATCTTTAACTCTCTAAAGTCAGTTTCTGGCAAGTCTGATATTAACAAAGTTTTTGTGTTCCTCTTCAGCCTAGGACATTTATATTCAGCCACATGCACTGAAGTGCAGATCTTCATGGGTTACGACTAGTAACTTTTCAAATTATTTGTTCTCATTATTTGTTTTAACTGATTTTAATTTTAATCTGTGAGGGGACCTTTTCTTCAAAGATAACTTTGATGAGGAACTTCTTGAAAGTTCTTTGGAAATTCATGTACAATACATTAGGTAACTCACCTGTAATGTTTGTTTTGCTTAAACATTCTGTAGTTGAGCATGATTTCTCCCAACAAAACTCATGTTGAGTATTCCCTATTACATCATTTTTATTCCTGTAGTTCGATATGCAGTTCGGTTGCTCAGTCCAGAACAAAAGAGGCTTATTAGTGTGTAGTTTGTAGGATTTTTCCTGAAACATTCTTTGAAAACACATAATTTTGTTCAGCACCTACATTCTTTCAACATGTGAGCAGGTTTGAGCAATTTGGACAATCTCAAGAATAATCTGACTTTGATTTTTCAAGGGAAAACTACTCTGCTTTCTTCATGTTATCAATGATAAAAACCTCATCAGAACTCTAAAACTCTTCTAAACTCACTTCAATATGAGTTATATTCCTTGGATTTGTCTGCCTAAAGGAAAGGCTCAGTGTCAGAGCTTACCATTGTTCCTCTATAGTGAACACCAATGCAAATAATTCACTTAGTATTTCTGCTATGACTGCATCTTGTTGGAGAAATTCTTTTATAACTCTTATATAATCTATAAACCCTGAAGACAAGCTGGCATGCTTCCTGCATTTGTTATGTTAAAAGAAGTTTTGTTCATGGTTTTTATCCCTTGTGCAATTATTCAATACAGTGATTTTGGGTCTATCTTATTCTAGACTTGCTGGAGTTTATGCTTAATTCCACTGTTCTTGCTTGAAAGCATTTTCCACTTCTTGAAGAATGCCCTTCTGTTTCTAATACCCTGAGTTCTTCTGTGATGACTTTCTGGGGAATTTTTAAGGTCTCTATGGGTAGGTGGTACATGCTTACTCTGAGTCTTTTTTATAGTGTTTTAAAACAATTTCCTTGCCACCTGTAAGCAGTTTGCAGAGTGTGCGGGAGGCAGACATCTGTTAATAACATATTTGAGGAAAAGAGAGATTTTGTATTACAGATGCTCATATGTTTCACTGTATTTGAGATTAGTATTCACAGCTTAGAAAACTCCTTAAACTACTTCTTTCAAAACAAAGCAAGATAAACATTAATGGTTGGACTCAATGATCTTAAGGGTCTTTTCCAACCTAAATGATTCTATGATGTTATGATTAAAGGAGTGATTAACAAAACAATAGTTGAAACATTCTTTTAGGTCATATGAAATGTTAGTTCAATGTTTTTCCTACTGCTGAACGGATCAACATCTTGTCTTTTATATTTCAGGAAAATCTTCAATAGTTTATTGGATGTAAAGAAAGGAATATGATTTCTCACTCAGGACATCAGCAAAGAATCACAAATTTTAGTTCCTTCTCCAAGGCTGTTTATGCTTTTTATACAAGGAGGAATAACATAAAACACAGAAACAGCAGTGGGACAGAGACTCATGCTGACTGGAAAATGGGAAACATAACCCTGTTATTCAAAAAGGGGGAAAAAAAGGAAGATTCGGGGAACTACAGGCCAGTCAGTGTCACGTCTGTGCCTGTCAAGATCATGGAGCAGATCTTCCTGGAATGTCTGCTAAGGCTCATGGAAAATAAGGAGGTGATTGGTGACAGCCAACATGGTTGACACATTTGGTGGCCTTTTTCGATATTGCCATAGCCAGGGTAGACAAGGTCAGGATAACAGACATCATCTAACCAGTTCTATGCAAATCATTTGATCCTGTCCTGAATGACATTCTGGTCTCAGTATTGGAAAGTCATGGATTTGACGGATGGACCACTTGGTGGACAAGAAACTGGCTGGATGGCCACACTCAAATGTTATGGTCAACTGCTCCATGTCCAAGTGGTGGCCAGTGATGGGTGGTGGTCCTCAGGGGTCAGTACTGCACCCAGTGGTATTCAACATCTTTGTTGGAGAAAAGGACAGTGTTAGAGCACACCCTCAGCAAGTTTGCCAATGACACCAAGCTGTGTGCCATGGTCTATATGCTGGAGGGAAGGGATGTCACCCAGAGGGACTTGGACAGGCTTGAGAGGTGGGCTAGTGCAATCCTTATGAAGTTCAACCAAACTAAGCATAGGGTCCCACATCTGGGACATGGCAATTCCAAGCACAAATACAGGTTGGGTGGAAAATGGATGGAGAGCCACTCTGAGGAGGACTTGGAGNGTTGAGCATGATTTCTCCCAACAAAACTCATGTTGAGTATTCCCTATTACATCATTTTTATTCCTGTAGTTTGATATGCAGTTTGGTTGCTCAGTCCAGAACAAAAGAGGCTTATTAGTGTGTAGTTTGTAGGATTTTTCCTGAAACATTCTTTGAAAACACATAATTTTGTTCAGCACCTACATTCTTTCAACATGTGAGCAGGTTTGAGCAATTTGGACAATCTCAAGAATAATCTGACTTTGATTTTTCAAGGGAAAACTACTCTGCTTTCTTCATGTTATCAATGATAAAAACCTCATCAGAACTCTAAAACTCTTCTAAACTCACTTCAATATGAGTTATATTCCTTGGATTTGTCTGCCTAAAGGAAAGGCTCAGTGTCAGAGCTTACCATTGTTCCTCTATAGTGAACACCAATGCAAATAATTCACTTAGTATTTCTGCTATGACTGCATCTTGTTGGAGAAATTCTTTTATAACTCTTATATAATCTATAAACCCTGAAGACAAGCTGGCATGCTTCCTGCATTTGTTATGTTAAAAGAAGTTTTGTTCATGGTTTTTATCCCTTGTGCAATTATTCAATACAGTGATTTTGGGTCTATCTTATTCTAGACTTGCTGGAGTTTATGCTTAATTCCACTGTTCTTGCTTGAAAGCATTTTCCACTTCTTGAAGAATGCCCTTCTGTTTCTAATACCCTGAGTTCTTCTGTGATGACTTTCTGGGGAATTTTTAAGGTCTCTATGGGTAGGTGGTACATGCTTACTCTGAGTCTTTTTTATAGTGTTTTAAAACAATTTCCTTGCCACCTGTAAGCAGTTTGCAGAGTGTGCGGGAGGCAGACATCTGTTAATAACATATTTGAGGAAAAGAGAGATTTTGTATTACAGATGCTCATATGTTTCACTGTATTTGAGATTAGTATTCACAGCTTAGAAAACTCCTTAAACTACTTCTTTCAAAACAAAGCAAGATAAACATTAATGGTTGGACTCAATGATCTTAAGGGTCTTTTCCAACCTAAATGATTCTATGATGTTATGATTAAAGGAGTGATTAACAAAACAATAGTTGAAACATTCTTTTAGGTCATATGAAATGTTAGTTCAATGTTTTTCCTACTGCTGAACAGATCAACATCTTGTCTTTTATATTTCAGGAAAATCTTCAATAGTTTATTGGATGTAAAGAAAGGAATATGATTTCTCACTCAGGACATCAGCAAAGAATCACAAATTTTAGTTCCTTCTCCAAGGCTGTTTATGCTTTTTATACAAGGAGGAATAACATAAAACACAGAAACAGCAGTGGGACAGAGACTCATGCTGACTGGAAAATGGGAAACATAACCCTGTTATTCAAAAAGGGGGAAAAAAAGGAAGATTCGGGGAACTACAGGCCAGTCAGTGTCACGTCTGTGCCTGTCAAGATCATGGAGCAGATCTTCCTGGAATGTCTGCTAAGGCTCATGGAAAATAAGGAGGTGATTGGTGACAGCCAACATGGTTGACACATTTGGTGGCCTTTTTCGATATTGCCATAGCCAGGGTAGACAAGGTCAGGATAACAGACATCATCTAACCAGTTCTATGCAAATCATTTGATCCTGTCCTGAATGACATTCTGGTCTCAGTATTGGAAAGTCATGGATTTGACGGATGGACCACTTGGTGGACAAGAAACTGGCTGGATGGCCACACTCAAATGTTATGGTCAACTGCTCCATGTCCAAGTGGTGGCCAGTGATGGGTGGTGGTCCTCAGGGGTCAGTACTGCACCCAGTGGTATTCAACATCTTTGTTGGAGAAAAGGACAGTGTTAGAGCACACCCTCAGCAAGTTTGCCAATGACACCAAGCTGTGTGCCATGGTCTATATGCTGGAGGGAAGGGATGTCACCCAGAGGGACTTGGACAGGCTTGAGAGGTGGGCTAGTGCAATCCTTATGAAGTTCAACCAAACTAAGCATAGGGTCCCACATCTGGGACATGGCAATTCCAAGCACAAATACAGGTTGGGTGGAAAATGGATGGAGAGCCACTCTGAGGAGGACTTGGAGTGCTCATGGATGAGAAAGTCAACATGAGCTGGCAGTGTGCACTGGCAGCCCACAAAGCCAACAGCATCCTGGGCTGCATCAAGAGAATTGTGACCAGCAAGTCATGGGAGGTGATTCTATACCTCTACTCTCATGATATCTCACCTGGAATAATGTGTCCAGTCTTGGAGCTCTCAAAACATGAAGGACATGGACCTGTTGGAATGGGTCCAGTGGAGGGCCATGAAGATGATTAGAGGGATGGAGCATCTCTCCTATGAGGACACAGGCTGAGAGAGTTGGGGTTGTTCAGCCTGGAAAAGAGAAGGCTCCGGGGAGACCTTATAGCAGCCTACTGGTGTCTGAAGGGAGCCTACAGGAGGGCAGGAGAGCAACTCTTTGTCAGGAAGTGTAGCTACAGGACAAGGGGTAATGGTTTTAAATTGGAAGAGGGGAGATTTAGATTAGATACTAGTAAGAAATTATTTCCTGTGAGGGTGATGAGCCACTGGAACAGGTTGCCCAAAAACGTTGTGGATGCCCCATCCCTGGAAGCATTCAAGGCCAGGCTGGATGGGGCTTTGAGCAACCTGGTCTAGTGGGAGGTGTCCCTGCCCATGGCAGGGGGGTTGGAACTCAATGACCTTAAAGGTTCCTACCAACTCTAACCATTCTATGATTCTATGAATTGACTCTGAAATTAACGGTGTGCTCACAGATTGGGAGAAGCGATTTTCTTTGCTTCAGCTCCAGAGAGAAGCTATTTTAAAAGCTCCACCAGGAGAAGCAGGCAACATCTTACGTTTGGTAGTTGTGGCCCTCTTTTTGGAGGAAAATTTCCAGTAGAATTCACTTGTAAGGAGCTTTGAATCAAATGTTTTTGCCTCTGAGTGTACAATGTGGCACCAAGAGACATCAAGAAAAGAACATAATTCCTTCTTCTCTGACAGATGTCCTTCTGAATGAGTGCCCATGGCATTTGTGTTTGCAGGAGAAGTCAGCACTTCTAAGTAGAATTATGTATTTTATGAGCCCAGGAAACAGCACTTTCATGTTACAAATTTTCACAACAGTTATGAGAAATCTTTGACATAATGCCTTTTATACCAGTTGGCACTTAAAACTGTAAATCAAAAACATGTATTGAATACTTGACATGTAGAAGAATGCTCTTCATTTTTCAGGGATATTTCCCATGCAACAGGAACATAACCTTGTTCTCAGTAGTTTGTCTTACTTTTATTAAATGAATCGAAATGTACTTTTACCATGAAGACAACTGCTACAGCCCACTTTTCCTGTCCTGTGACTTCAGACTAACATTTCTTAGCATATTACTCATTTTCCCTAAATGTTTTCTTCAGGATGAACCTAAATGACGTCAAATCCTGCTTTATACAAAATCTGATTTTGACTCAGTAACATTGTTTGAAATACAAAAGTGAACAATATTTATACACATATTAAAGACGAAATATATTTTTTCTTTGTCAAGAAATGACATTTTTTTTCTATATAGTAATAAAGCCTTGCATTTTATTAGGGGAAAAAAACATTAAACATAAGAAACATAGTTGGATGGGAGTTGCTCTGTAATTAAAACAGGATGATTTCACCTACTTTACTGCCATGAGCCAAAAAATAGTCATGTTCCAATTTCTATTTTGTATGGCACATCATGATTTCAGTACACATTGGCTTCAAAAGTCTGAAGCAGTAAAGTCCTAAAATAAGTCTGGATATATGGAATGGAAAAATATTAACTTCAGTGATGTCCCGTTCCCTGCATAGCCCTATGCCTTCAGAAAAAAACAATAAGTTCTACAAATCTCAGCTGTTATGCTTATAATTTACTCTTCTTTTTAATATCCTTTCTACTCTACTCTTTTGCAATCAGGAATCTAGATCTTCCTGTAAAAAATGTTTAACAGAGAATTAACTTTAAAAGGTTTTATCATCAAAAAGCTGTTTAGAGTTGCTGAAGTCTAATCCATACTGAGTCAATTTTTATTATTTTATTGTTCTATTAGTTTACTTGAATTTCATGTATGAGTTAGGGGCTGATTCAGCTTAGCACTGCACTGCCTAAAATTCAGGTACCAGAAACATGGGGTTGAATTGAGAATGTGGAGTTAGATTTCTGCTCTGTATCCCGTGTACTCAGTTGGAGGTAGGCTCTGAAACTGGATTTACAGCACTAAAAAAATTAATAGGAAGTATGAAAGACAATAGTTTGTTTGAGCTTCTTGTACCTTTTTAATGTACATCTCAAGGCTGTGGTTATGAATGTCTATAAAACTACTGTTTAGTGCTTGAAACCCTCTTCTGGGTTTAAGTGCTAAATTATTTATTTTTCTCAAGCACAGGTTTTAGTAGAGTGATTTTCTTTATTTCTCATAACACTCTGTGGGTCAGACTATTTGCACCAGTCTTTCTATGGCCGGTCTGTCCTCAGTGAAAGACAGCATTGTAATGAGGCCTACGAGGGGACCGTGTGTGCTGGTAACCTCATAGACTAGTCTGGATTTACAATTTGAGACGCATCCACTGATATTTTTCCATTTACGCTCCTGTCACCTTCACATTCAAGCAGGACAGCCAACTTCACAGTGTTGTGCATTGCTGTCTACATCAGAGAAAGAGATTGCTGAAGGAATAGTTTATATGTAATGTCTTTCTTATGCGAAACAGTAAATGCATTAAGCTGTTGACTTACGCTTTGAAGACTGCATGTTTTTGTTTCAATATATATTTTACGTTATTGTGCTCGTTTGTTTGCTTGTACCTTTAATTTTCTGTTCTTTCAGCCTGTTATGTAATTGTAGATTTAATTTACCACTTATGCCATCCGGCCTTTTCACAGGAAAAGAATACTATGAAGAGTCAGAGTACACATAAAAACCAATTTTCCCTGAAATCTCCTGTATATAGAGCATGATTAATTTCACAGCTGTGAATCAGACCTGGCCTTCCTTAGTTTACACAACCTATAAACAATGTATGTACATATTTATACATAATGAAACAAAGAAAGTAGCTCAGAGTTTACTTGGCTAAGAACAAGTATTGCATCAAGTCCCCAGAGACAGGATGAGTCTCCCAGCTTTGTGAGATAATAATTTGATGCTCTTATAGTTTTTTATATTGATGTTATAATACTAGGCAGATGTTTAATTCACATGTAGTCTGAAACATGTAGTAATTCACATGTAGTACTGAAACCATGTGTCTTTGAAGCATTAACTGTCACCAGGGTGCAACAGATACATTGGCTTGCAATTGGAAAGCTCTGGTTTCAAACAATATGCTATTCCACAAAATAGTGTATAGAAAAAGAACTTAATTTTTTAAAGTTATCTCAATCAGTTCTCTTTAATTTTCTGAAAGCTGATAAGAATGGGAGTACACTTGTGGCAAACTTTTATAAAGATTTAGAAATGGAAAAAAATGACTGTGGGAAATTAATGTTTCAGAAGAAAATTTTCACAAAGAGTTCTGAATAAAATCGAATCCCAGCAGTCTAGAATGACGGAAAACATCTGTGAACTGAAATATGTAAACTAAAATTTTGACACCTGTTCCCACCTCAGTTACTTAAAAATACATTAAATTGCTAACAGATCCTGAAAGAGAGAATAATAGTGATTAGTTCATGGGTGAATTAGAATTAAACTTCAAAAATTGCTTTGATGCCAAGTTGAGGTTGAAGGCAAAATTTCAGAAAAAAATTTAATTCTAGAAGCTACAGCTCTATTGGTTTGTAACTTTGGCAATCATTAGGTGAGGGATATTTTGATTTTCAGTCCCCAAATGCTGCAGTGCCACATATTCCACTGGTATGCTTTCACAGAGCTGCCCTGATGCCTCTGCAGAGAAACTTGACATTTACCCCAAGTTTAAATCCTACTGAGGTTTGGAAAATAAGACCCAACTCATACTCTGAGGCATCTAAATGTAAGTGTCTACATTTGAGATAGGCTTCTCACCTCCCATGATGGTCACTGGCATTTATTAATCTGACACAATCCTTTTGTGATGTTTGGGATGACTGCCCTGAGGTGTCCCAAATGCACACATGAATGAGACAGGTAAGAAACAAGACCCATGGAAGAACTGTGCCATTCTGGATCTTCAGCTGGAGTCCTGGTAAGACACCCGAAAGCATCTTAAATGGCACTAACACTCCAATATAAAGGCAATTGAACTGCATCCTTATCCAGTGAAGACAGAGACACATAGGGGCTATTCAATTTATCCTAAATATCTTCAAAGGAAACAATTATTTGGGGCAAGAATCAATTAACTAAACATGGACATCTAATGCTGTAATACAGTCTGTTGCATGGAGTAGGCAGATATGATGCAGCACTTCTGGGACATCCATACCCTTCTGGAAGCTGGAGCCAAGGTGAGCTACCCCCAGCTCTATCCAATGGCATTGTTTCCCTATGTTTACATAGGCAATGACAGAGCCAGGAAGAGCACCTAAGCCTCCAGGATCCCCAGAAAGTCCTGAAGGATTTACTAAGTCACCTTGTAAGGGTTTCAGTCACCTTGTGTGTCTTCAATTTCTGTGTTACCTCAGGTAATTTTGGAAATTATATTAATTATGTTCAGCATGAAATTTCATTTTTTCTGATTATAAAAAATATATAATTTCTTACTTTTTTTCCTGTTCCAAGCTAATTTATGTACTACCTTGATAGCTAAGTAGCTGGTCAACATAGAAATTTGTGGATTTAACAAATCTCATAACTATTACTTGCTTGAATTATCACAGGAGAAAAAAAAGAAAAAGAAATTAAACTGAAAATTACTGTTTGTCTCCTTGGGATACTTAAGTTATCAGTTCAGAAGATCTTCAGTTGTTCAGAGTCTGAACTTTTGCTCAGAGAAAAAAAAGAACATGATTCAGTGACTGAGTCAGAGCTCCCTTTCCTTTCTCCCTCTTCCTCTCTCCCTCCTCATTACTCTCCTCTCATGCACCCCTGGCCCTTTTAAATTATTTTTTTTCTTTTGAAAGTTGAAAACAAATGATTGATAGCAGCAAGCTACTTGGCTGCTGTGCCTCGGTCTTCTTTTCTTGGTAACTGAATCAATCCTGTTTTCAGCTGTTCTGAGGAAGTCTGAGACATGCATGTGTTGGTGAGTGCTGTCTGGACCAGTCATCCTGTGCCTGTGAGTTATAGTCCTGGAAAAGCACAGCCAGCCTGAGGCAAGGTTGTTTCTGTCTGGTGAAGAAAGGGCAACTCCAGTTCTGGCATACCCTAGCCATGGAGAACCTGACTTTGCAACCTAATGGGATTTTAATACATGTGGAGTTTTTGATGACAATGTTGTATGTAAAAACACATGGGAATCTGCTGACCTCATTTGAGGGTGCGCCTGATAGCTTTTCAACGAAGCCTGAAGGGAAAATTCCCACCTCTAGGCAAGTATTTAAAGCTTTATTCACATTGGATTGCACCTTGGTCTTTGAATGGCTTCAGTGATTTTATAGTTGTCTAACATGAACAAAGGAGAGAGAACTTGATCCCAAGCAAATGTGTATGTGTGCAAGACAGAGCAAGAGAGGCTGGAATCATTTTTCTGAAACTGGAGCCTTCAATGATTATGTTTTTTACATTCCTGTCTTCAGTGGAAATCCTTTCCCCACAGTCAATCCAAAGCCTATTCAAGTCAATGGGTTTTGGATCTCTGTCATCTGCAGCTATGGCAGACAAACAAAACAAACTGCTATCAACTGTAATATGACCTAAGTATTTGCAGCCCNAAAAAAAAAAAAAAAAAAAAAGTCTGGCTTTGGGTCATTTCAAGGAGCTTACTGAAGTGTTTGTTTCAACTGTGTTCCGTTTCTAAGCAATTTCATATGAAGGAAGCAGTAGAACACGTAAGTTCACATTCAGTTGTTCTGAACATCTCATGCAGGAGCAGGTTTGAACACAATTTTAATTTATTTTTTTTTTTTCTTCATCCTCTTGTACCAATATGCTAGTTTAGCTGCACTTTGAGGGCAGAAAATCACTGGATGTCCAAACAAAAAATGTAAATTATGCTTAAAAACATCCAGAGGAAATATTACATGATGATCTGGCATGAGCTATTGTTGCTTCCTTGAAACACTGGTTAGGACCTGGCTTAATATGTTTCATTTTGTCCAAATGCTTTAGATCTGTTGCAACGAGGCTCTGAATATATCATTAATATTGTTTATGAAAATGTAGATATTCTGAGAAAGAAATCAGACTTAAAACTTGGAGATAACAGCTCACCAGCTTCAATTTTTTTTTCCTTTCCTCTGCAAATTTCCTCTTCACTTTTAAAGAGTTGCTAGGTAGTCATTTGCTTTGGGAAGTTAACTTCTTGGTATCTGAATGAGAGGAAAAATAGAGGATATGAAGTCCACTGTTCTGCCTCTGGTTGTCATAAAACAATGAGTTTGCAGAGATATACAAACTAAATGAGTTTTTGTCAATTTTCCAATTGTAATATTGAGAGAACAGCTCTGACTAAATTATATTAGAAATTTCCTTTCTCATGTGTTGTGCAGTCATTGGATCATTTTGGCGAAAATCCAATCAGAACTGATATCTTAAGTACCAAAAGAAATGATACAAAAAGTGAAACATCAAAAGACACATTAACACTGAGAGGACTTATATGAGTCACTAAAAATAATAGGACCAAAACCTTTGGCATATCTAGCTTTGGTGAGTTATGACATTTTTTACATTAGCGCTTTGCTGCACAATCTTAAAAGAGGTGACAGAAAGGGGTACATTTGCACCTCTGAAGCTAGAAGTGGCAGAGTTGCACAAATGAATCTGTACTGAAGCATAAACACATTTGCTTCTATTACTCCAGTCCCATTGCATAATTTCTGGCAGAAAAACAAAGCAGAAAAATGTGGGGTTTATGCATTAAACTGATGCAGCTGTTTAGTCTGGTACATGGCAGTTGGTGCCTAAATAACATGTTCAGCTTGAAAACTCAATTAATCCTGGAGGGAAGAACTTCTATCAGTGAAGATCAGTTCAGTTGTTATGTTACGAAGATGCCAGTTTCTTCCTCTGTCTTTAGAAGAGTTCTTACTTGCTTCAGCCTCTTTGTTTATCTTGGTTTCTAAGGCTACAACTGATCTTGTATTTATCACTAACTCAGTGAATCTCAGTAAGATCAAGCCTGTTGCCACAGAACTAAGCTGAACTTATGATCCTATTGCTGCTGGCAGGAAAATATCTTACCAAACCATTGGCAATTTGCAGGAATTCAGCCCTGACTGAAGTGAGTTCTGGATTTCCTTTATACTCAATCTTTTAAGTACACTTCTGATTAGCATCTTCATTGGACAGAGTCAGAATTGGAATCTGTGTTCATTCCATGGATGTAGCTTCCAAAATATTTTCTTTTTACAAAAGACATTCCACAAGCATGATCAAGTAGAGAATGCTCCTATTCTACTACAAAGTACTTCAATAAAGAAAACTTTTATAGGTTTATGTAGAATTGACTAAAGTAGACAGAAGTCCTTTCAGTGCAATGTCTGATATCAATACAGGCTGGAGGACGAAGGGGCTGAAAGCACCCCTACAGAAAAAGACTTGGGTGTACAGGTGGATGAGAAGCTGAACATGAGCTGGCAAGGTGCACTTGCAGCCCAGAAAACCAACTGTATTCCGGGCTGCATCAAAAGTGTGGCCAGCAGGTCGAGGGAGGTGATTCTGCTCTTTTACTACATTCTGGTGTGACCCCACCTGGAGTACTGTGTCCAGCTCTGCAGCCCTTAGCACAGGAGAGGTATGGATGTGTTGGAGCAGATCTAGAGGAGGGTCACAAAAGCATTCAATGGGTTGGAGCACCTCTCCTACAAGGATGGGCAGGAGGAGTTATGGTTGTTCAGGCTGGAGAAGAGAAGGCTCTGGGGAGAGCTTATTGCAGCCTTTCAGAACCTAAAGGGGGCCTATAAGAAATATGTAGCAAACTTTTTAGTGGGGCCTGATGCAATAAGATGAGGGGTAACAGTTTTAAACTAAAAGCAGGAAGTTTTTGACTAGATATAAAGAATATTTCTTACAATGAGAGTGGTAAAACACTGGAACGTGTTGCCCAGAGAAATGGTAGAAGCACCATCCCTGGACACATTCAAGATCAGATTGGATGGGGCTCTGGGTAACCTGATCTAGTTGAAGATGATCCTGCTCATTTCAGGAGAGACAAGACTAGATGATCTTTAAAAGTGCCTTCCAACCCAAACTATTCCGTGCTTCTACAATAATGATATTTCTACAAGCTGTCATGCACTTCACAGAATCACAGAATGATATGGGTTCTGAAGGCGCCTCTGGAGATCCTTTAGTCCAACCCTCCTGCCAAATCAGGTCCACGTAGAACAGATAGCACAGGAATGTGTCCAGGCAGGACTTCATGAATCTTTACTTTCTTAAAACATGGTGTTCCAAGTCAGGTTTAAGATTAGAATTTATAATTAAAAACTGATCTAGAACAATCAAAGTTAGACTCTGCCATTGATGCCCTTGATGCTCAATACAAAGAAAAAATGTATATCTTTCATTGAGAGTAGAGGGAAAGCCTACCTCCTATTTGTGCCCCAAAGTTCTTCCTTTGCATAATAAAATGGACTTCTGCCTTATTCTGTTTAGTTACACAGGAGGAAAAAAGGATTTTACAATAAATATTTTCTGTTTTCCTGAGAAACTCACATGTAACTGATCCTAACCTTTTTTTGAAGGAACGTATGAATGGTGACGCTTTTCCCTCCAAAGCTTTTTCTCTGCAACTGGTGAAATATGAATGACAGGAGCTTTCTGAGAGAAAAAAGCTCTGCCTGCCTTATGTCAGAGACATAGCTCATGGCCTTTCAAGAAATGATCCAGAGACTCTCCTAGGACAGGACCCCAGAAATATTCCTAGGTAAGCATCCTGTCTGGCATGCTTTAAGTCAGTCATGGGACAATATCATATTAACATGGAGGAGCAAGTACAGCTGGGTTTGCCCTGGGGTACAAGTGCTGACCAAAAGAGTGCTACTGAAGACAAATCGGGTATAAAACTGAAAATATGGTCATTAATTTTGACTCAGGGGCAATTCTGCAGTGTCTCTAATGGAGTAGTAATACACAATGAAAATCTTAAAACAGCCTGATCATTTTCTACTAACACATCTCAAACACAACTCAGAGAGGTCTAGTCCCTGTACAGGTGCATTTTCAGACTTTTATGAGCTGAGCAGTAAGACTTGTCTTTGAGAATGCTCAAAAAAGGTTGTCAATTAAATAGTGCTCATTTTAATGTAGTATGCCTGTATCCTCTGACAGCAGAACTGGAACTAGTCACTTAGAAACCAAGGCGAGCTAATTATTTTTCTGGTTTATTGACTTAATTTAAAGTAGCTTCACATTGTTCACACTACTGTATAGACTGAGTCCATTGTTACGATATTGTGTGTGTGAGTGTGGAAAACCACACCAGTAACACCTCATTTTCACTATTATCACAGAAACAGTTCAGGAACAGAATCTGATCAATGAACATCAGTTAAAGCAAAATTGCATGAAAATGAGGACTTCTGTCCATTCTTATTAAAGATTTAGATAAGGATAATTTGAGTTGGCTTAAAACAACACCTTTTTAAATTATTATTTTTAAATATATGTGTTGAGATTTATTAGTACTAATCAAAACTCTGTGACTACTAGGGTAATAATTAAACTTGTCAAGTAGAAAGCAGACAGAAAAACCTTAGAATTAGGCCTTGGTTGGTTTTCCAAATCAGTCTAGATTAACTTTCATAATATTTCCAATGCCAAATTTTAAAATAAGTACTAGAATATTGAAAAACACTTTTCTCTTGAACTGAACTTCTGAAACATTTTTCAAAGCATAATTTTACAGAACATGAAACAAGAGACATATACAACTGTCTGCACCGCTCATATTTTACTGTAGTACCTATGAACAATATACAAAAAGAATGAAACAAAACGGGTTTTATTTTTGATTTACAGCCAAAATACGTATTAATGAGAATATTAATGAGAATTATCCAATTTTTCATTGAAGCTTAGGAGTTTTCACTACAGATGAGAATATTGGAAATAGTGACAGATAATGTTATACAGAGTAATTTATCTCTTCATCTTGTATTATAGCTTAAAGAGAATTGCTCTAGTGAATTATTAGTTATCCATTCGTTTTGAAACATAGAAACTAAGAGCAAATATGAATTTCCAGTAAGGGTGAAAAATAGAAGCACAAACATATGACATATTCAGGATCACGCACAATGACAGAATGGCTGAGTTTGGAAGAGACTACTGAAGGTCATCCTGTTGAGCCTTTCTGCTCAAGCAGGGCCACCCAAAGCTGGTTGCCCAGGGCCAAGTCAAGGTGACTTTTGAATATCTCCAAGAAGGAAGACTACACAATCTGCTTGAGTAACCTGTGCTAGTACTCAGTGACCCCACCAGTAAAAAAAATCTTTTCTGATGTCCAGATGACACCTCCTGTGTTTTATTCTGTGCCTGTTGTCCTCACTCACATTACTTAAAAAACATACATATACAGAGACTTATTCATTAACAGTCAACAGAGTGACTAACTTCAATAGTAAGTTATTCTTTCATGGAACTGATTCTTTCTTCCTCAACATCCTGAATTCTGAAAAGCTGTTGTTTATAATGATGACTAAGACATGCAGGGCATGCAGAATTGGGTATTATTTAATATTCATACCCACCTGATTTTACCTGGTAAAAGAGGTGTTCAAATCAATCTAGTTACAAAATTCCAGTTTTGGAGTAACAGAGAGTAGTGCTTTCTCTAGAGTATATCAAGCTTTTGGAGAGAATATTCCTTTGGATTCTATTAATGGCAGTGAAAACAAACCTGCTGGAATGAATCTAACAAGATTAAAAAGGCAGGTTATCATCTGCTCTTTTTCTGTTCCACAGACACTGTTTTACTTGGATATTAATAAGTCTAATATTTTCTATTTCTATGTAGAAGTGATCGGATTTTTGCTTCTACAGAAGAATTTTTAGATTCATAAGGTTAAAGTTCATTTAACATTTAAGAGACAAATGAGGTCAGTATTAGTACTGCAAACGTTTTTCATTATAAAAGTTTAGTCACAGGCTAGTTCAGAAGTTGAAAATACCATAAGGAGAGTGCAAGACAGTAATCTCCTTCGTGACAGTGACAATTCCCAGAGTTGTTTAATACCAGTAAATGCTCTCACATATTTGAAAAAGAGCAGTATTTCATATGGATAGAATCCAAAATACCACAGTTCTTGAAAATTTAAAAGCATTTTGTTGGGTTTGTTCTTCTAACTCTGTTGGTAACTTTATATTTTGTGTCCAAGATAGACTTCAGGTTGATTTTGGTAAATGTTTATTGCTTTATTGTTGAAAATGAGCAGAACTAGGTAAGTAAGAGGAGGAACTGTAGCTGAGGAACCACCCTAGAAAGCTGCCAAAATACCATCTCTTTTTAACAGATTTGAAATTTGTCTCCTTTCTTCAGCATGATTATTTGAAGCCCAGATGTCTATTCCTGTTTCTAAAACAGTGTTATAAATTGCTGTTTATTCTATATGTTTTCAATCAGCTACTCATGCTTCTTACGTCATCCCTCACATATTCATTTTATTCTGGAAAACTTCTGCCGGTTAAGATCTTATTTTATTTGAGTGTTTTTCTGTCTTGAAAATAAATGAAAACTTTTTCCCATCTTCTGTAGTGTTACAGTTTTTAGTTCTACAGCATTTAAGCCTTGATTCAATCTTGTTTTTTTTATTTTGGTTCAAGGATAAAATTATTAGTATTTTCAGAATAATCTTAAAGTTAAATTTGGAATTTCTTTAGTTCCAAGGATTCTTTGTTGCTTTGATAAAAGAAATTTAGCTAAGGAATTCAATACTAAAATAACTTTCATACTAAAGCAAGAATTAATACTACTGTTTTCATCAGCTCACCTGTTTTTGTACTTTACTGCTACTGAGGCTAACACAGATTTCACCAAAAAAATAGCACTGGCAATAGTAATGTGAACTTGTTTGGCTTTTTTATACTGACAAATATTTCAAAAAAGACATTAAGAGAAGATAGTCTCTGGATATTCCCACCACAAAACACTCCCTAACTAAAACCTTTGATGAATATTCAACTTTGAGCCTGGAATTGACATAAACCAGCTATGCTGACTCTAGACTATGTGGAAATTTCTCCACTGTAAAAGAACCTTAGCTGTCATGCTGGGTTGTGCAACACAAGAACCTGCTATCTTCATTATCAATGCTTGAAATGTCTCTTTCCATATAAGCATTATTGATAAATTTTGTTTTCAGTTCCAGCAGTTCTGGTGGACTTTAACTAGAGTACTGTTTAAAAAGTTCTTTTATTTTTGAATTTAACAGGTTCTTTTATCAAGCCATTTTCTGAAATTTATTTTTCCGTAAAGCATATTAAGCCAATATTATTATTTTATTAAAAAATAAAAATAAAAAAAAAATCATAAACTGTCATTCTTAAATGCCAGCAACACAGTAGCAATCGAGGCTATATATATATCAAGATCTTGCTGATTTTCTTTTCTTAAAAAACTAGTAAAACAAAATATAGACAGACAAAACTACACCCCAAAACAGAGACAGGTAGGATCAAACTTCTTCAGCCTGTTTGACAGCCTAAGAAAGCCCATGCCTCTAGAATTGAGAGACATTAGAAACCTTTCCATTGCCTCTGCACACTAGTGATACTTCTGAATAATGTGAATAATGTGAGCTATGTTTTTCTGTCCAAGCAGGTAAGTGAGCACCGAACCACAAAGTTTATTCAGTAGAACAGTGTGATACAAGTACAGTTCGTGTACAAGAAGATAAAATTAATAAAATATGACTTTTCATAAATTTTGTGTTGCCCAGATTTTAGACAGTAAATCTGAAATGATACAGTCAATAGAAGATGGTGTATTAACAGGTTGTCCCTGTGATTTACGATGTTGTACAGAAGTGGGTGTTGGCCTCTTCTCCCAAGGGAATAATGACAGGACCAGAGGAAATTACCTGAAGTTGCAGCAGAGAAGGTTCAAATTAGATCATAGGCAGAACTACTTTATTGAAAGAATAGTCAGGCACTGGAACAGCCTGCCCAGGGGGATGCTCGAGTCACCATCCCTGGAGGTATTTAAGAAATGTATAGATATGGCACTTCAGGGCATGTTCTAGTGGAGGAGATTGTAGGCGTGTTTTGTGTGTGTAAAATTGGAATCAGTTATCTCAGAAGTCCTTTACAACATGATATTTCTGTGGTTCTGTGATTCTGTAGACAGGAAGCAAAAAGCAGATCCTATAGGATTCTATAAACAATGCAAGCAAATATTACTATTCCTATTCTTGTGTTTCATCGTGCCTCTTCAGCTGGCTTCCTGAAAAAAAATAGGTCTAGTCACATAAATTTCAAGTAGCTTGAGTCTATTTAGATGGAGCGCAATGGAACTGAGGATCTGGAAATCCCTCCCAGCCAAGATAAGAGTCAGAATACATGCCTTTTGCATAACCCCTCTCTTCACAGCTGCTTTTCAAAACATGGCCTGGTTATATTGCCTTTCTGCTAGCTGTGCTAAGAGCCAGGGGTACTGGATCTGTTTGAACAAGTGCCCTGGCCTCTCTTTTTAGGTATTAAGCCAACCTTCTGTAGCAGCCAATGTAGATTTGGCTTGGAGAATTTTTCTAGGGTGCAAAAAACAAGTATGCTATGCAAGCCTCTACCATAAACTCTTTCTGTTTTATATCCCCAATACAGACAGTCTTTGCAATTTGATAAGTAAAAAATTGTATATGTACCTTCAGTTAACTCTTCCACTACCATGAACACAGAATATTTATCTAGGCAGCCAGAATGTTTATATAATACTAATTGAATGAATGCCTTATACTAAGTAGCACCTGACCCAGTGGACCACAGTCATAGTGTGCCCAGGGGTCCAAGGGTACAAAATAGTCTGTGAGCTACAGAATAGTGTCTAGGATAAGGAAAAAGAGTACTGACACATGGAAAATCACAGGGACACACTACAACAAAGTTGTTCAGTATGGCGGACAGCAGACAATTTTTCTATAAATTTTTTTAGCTAAAGGAGAAGCGTAATGGACAATAGGAATGGGATGAGCCTTCTACACTTGTTCAGAGTGAATATGCTTTCATCTACCCTGACTCTTCAGGGTAGATGAAAGCAACGGACTGTTTCTTAATTTACAATAGGATTCTGGAAAGCCAATGCTAGCTCCCTGGTCTTGTTGTGTTCCTGACTTTGCGTTCTGAGAGGTTTCAAAGTAAAATAACTCCAATGAAAGGCTGAATTTCAAGAATGAATACAAATCAGTACAATGCCAGCTTTTGTTGTCAGTATCTTAACAGATTCTTGATGCACTGCAACCTTTAAATCACATAATGGCTCTGATAGACCATGATACTTAACTACACTTCAGCATTTAACTTTATTGATTTTAATTTCATTGAAATCAACTAATGTTTTGTTATCTTTTGCCAATAGTCAGTGCTGCCAACCTTAATGCAATGTATATGTAAATAGACTTAGGCCTTTCAAAAAAGTAGACAAGCTTGACTCAAAGTATTTTGTCCTATTTTCATTTTATTGCCTAGGTATATCAGTATTGATTTCTGAAATTTATACCACTTCAGGAGCTGTCTATACAGTTCTTGAAAGACATCTATATCTTGAAGAAACTCTTGAAATAGATTAGAAAACGTGCTGAAAAAAAAGTCCTACATAATCAACAGAGCTGAACATTTTGTCTTGATTTGTCATTGAGAACAACCTGGATGGAAATCACCATGGGAAAATTACTAAACTGATATGATATAAGCCTTCTCTAGAAATGACTTCTGGACTCAGAACTTCTGTACAGTGCACATTATGCAGCCTAGGAACGCCCTTTTTTTTAAATTTTTCCCTGAGAAAAAACAAGTCCATCTAAATCCTTGCTGAAAATAGTGAGGGAGGTATCCCGTCAAAGATGATGTAGCCTGTTAGGTCTGTCAAACTGAACTTGAGTGCCATTCATTTTAACATCCCTTGAACAGATGGATTATTGAACTGGAATGCCACTTAAATGTAAGCATTAGGGCATTCACTCAGCATGGAACACAATAGTACACATATGTTGCAAGAGAGAAAGTGTGTTTTGAGAATGTATTTTTGAATGTATTATGTGTGGATGACTGAAAATGTCAATTATTTTAATTACTCTTTTGTAAAGTATTTTTCATTCACTTTTTCTTTTCTGCTAAGATACTGCAATTGCAATGTGCTGAAAATTGAGCAGACCTCTGTGTCCAAATGCAGCTCTCTGATATCAGTAAGACTGCTGTAGATATGTGAGACTGCCCTACAGAAGACATTGGATGATCAAGATCTTGGAAATCCTGCTAACATCTCTAGCTGGTATTAGTCTTCTCATAACTGTAAAAGAGAGGAAAAAGCCACTGACCTGGGAGACATTTCTTTTTTGGTGTCATATGTTCCTAATCTTTCTTCTCTTGACCTAGTCTATCCAGGGCCGAGTTGTGAAGCTTACAGTGCTCTTGTGAAATTGCTTTGGCTCACAGCAGAAGGATGGTTGATATGTCTAAGTCTAAAGTTATGCTCTTGAAATGTTATTGAAAGCAATCTCAAGTAACTGCATTTGAACTTTTACTGTGAAAACCCATAGGAAAAAAGACCATAAAATGAAGAGACTTGTATTTTCTTGTACATGCCACTGCCTGCAGAGACTAAAGTTGTCTTCACTACACAAGCTTGAACAGATACCTAGTAGACCTTTGATATTGTTTGTCACATATCTAAACTTTTAGCATAGCTAAGTTCGCTTATCTTTATAAAAGAATCGGTGATTGCAGAAACATTGTGACTGTCTATATACTATAGAATTCTAATTTTGTCATCAAAATCTCAAATTATTTATTTTTTTTTTAAATGTTATGAACAAGCTAAAATATTTTAATAATTTAGACCCATTACTATATGAAAGGTTTTTTTTTACTAATGCAGAAAAACATGTGCATTTGGTATGTCTTTCTGTGCTGTATTTAAGAAGCAGTAAGCTTCTTTGCATGCAACTATAGGAGGTTGAGGATATTTTTGTTAATATTCTTATTTAAGAAGCAAAATCCTTGATGAATGAATAGTAGTTTACATTAGAAAACACTAACTTAGATGTACAATAGAACTTTGGTCTGAACTATAGAGAGGAATTTATACCCTAAGAGAAATAGTGCCCAGACTAGGAATTCACTGGGAATAAAAGTGATGCTGGGAATAAAGATGATATAAATTTATGTTAAACTGGGAACACTTGATCCTCAACCTTTGAGTCTTACAGTGAATTACGGTCACAAAAGAGAAACAGAATGAAGTATATGGCTCATATATATTGCAATAGCATTCCTCTTATTGTGAGCCAAGAACTTTATTTATCATTATGTAGTTCAAGTAAAATAGCACACCAAATCTCCCAATTGAGGCTGACTAGTCATACCTAAGCAAGGGCAGCTTCATATATTTTTGTGTTAGCACATTTGTATAAGGACAGATTTTCTTCTGCTAGCATGTAATTCCAAACAGTAGAGCATGCAAATAAGAAACAGATTTTCTTCTGTATTCATAAATCCTAAGATGCAAGGGCTGTAAAGTAAAATGAGTTATAGTTCTGAACATTATCTAAAATAAATGTTACAATATGAAAATGGTTTAGAAGCATAAAAATGAAAATTTCACAGGATTCACAGTCCTTATGAAGTTTGGACCTAGATCACTAGATAGGCTTTGTTTACATGATCTGTCCTCATATGATTAATATTAGCTCACAGTATGGTATTTTCAAGACTACTTTTTCAAAACGCATAAAAAAAAAAAAAATCATGTTGCTCATTTAACTATTTTGTTTGTCATTTTTCCCTGCTGCATTCTTTAGCTAAAACAACTACATTCTTTTTAGTGGATCCAGATAGTGAATGATTTATAAAACCCCTGAACCGGCTCTGGATTATGAAACCAATCCTAAAGTAAGACTACAAAATGATCTATAAACAATGTTTATTCCAAAAAGATGGTTTCTTTGTTTAAGTTTTCATATTTCTTTCTATTAATTTGAAAGACTGATTTTGCTTTAAGATATATTTGCAATAAAATCCGGAGGAGGAGGGTGGGGGGTTGGGAAGGATTAGATAATACGAGTGTTAAGTCTTCAGAAAGGATTTTCTCCAACAATTTCTATGACCCTTTTCACCTATGAACTTTACCTTGCAGCTAAGATGTTGACATGTAACTCTGATATTTATAAAAACATGTTCTCAGTCTAAAACTATAAACTAACATGCATTGTCACTATCAACTCTTTAAAACTGAAATTGAGGTGAATTTATTTGGAAAATCATTGCTTAGAAAAAGATATTTTATATATAATTCCAGTGCACAAACTTGGGACTCTTTCAGTTTATTTCATTGGGGTTCAAACTGAGTCATAAGACATTCAGTGCTGCCTCTAAATGGATTCTGCCAAAACCCTGAAGTACCACAGAATAATTATTTAATGTATATCAGAAGCTCCTCTCTGTGGCAAATACAAAATAGCATAAAGTCATTTACAGAATTCAACACTTAGAGCCTGCAAAAATACATGGAGAAGAAAACACATGCAGGTAATAATTTACTTGAATTTTAGATGATTAAGTGTCTAGTTTTGAGCTAAATACGCCTTATTTTTATTCAGTGGAGTAAAATAAACAGTTGTGAGGTGTATAAGCTATTTATTTCATAAATCATATACTTGAGATGCTTAATTATTTTCTTGAACTGTAAAGGGAGCTTTTGTTGATTAGATAATAGATATTAATTTTCATGGAGGTATGAGTATCACACAAGTGTGCTTTGCCATGTGTCCCCTGAGGCAAAGCAGAGGATGCTTACCCTCCCGGATCTCACTAGGCAGAGGAAGTGGATGAAAGAATGCTTTACAGCTGCTCAGAGGACAAGGGAAAATTGTAAATATTTTCAGAAAAGCTGTATAAATTATAATATGGTTTTACTGTTCTGGTTTGTATGGGATCTAATACCACATTAATTGCTCTGATAACTGTACACATTTCTATCACGTTTCAACTAACACAACTAAAATGTTCAGATCTGTTTTTTTCCACTAATGATCTGCCTGGGGAAAACAACTATACAGGGGATTTCTTTTAGCCTGTTAGTACCTCCCCTGAGAGTATGATGGACAACTGATAGGGTTTTAGAGTTTGTCCTGACTGAAACCTGAAACATTTGATTTTTTCAGTATAACCCCCTTTTTAAACCAAATAGTAACTTTCAAGTTATCATAACAGGTTCAGGTTATGGGCAATTTTGGGGCTGGTCTGTGTGCACAGACTCCTAACTGCAGAGCTGTTTCTGTGGTACCACACTTTGATAACAAAACACAGAGCTGGAAAACTGAGCAGAAACACTTCTTGTAGAGCTAATGCCTTGGAAAGGTCACAACCAACCTCCCCTCCCAGCTGTGAGTCATAGTGGGGCAAAACCAACATAAACCATAAAAAAAAGTTTCCTGCAGATCTGCTGTTAAAGGGGTTCTCTGCTCTGTCTGATGCTTTCTGGGAACTCTGAAAATGCATCCTTCCATCAGCAATGTGTAACTTCCACAGTCTGTGCCCTTTTAACCTCCAAACTTCCATAGAATGAACTCTTTCCTCTGCTCCCCTGCCACTTCTGTAAAGTCTTCATCCCTCAGCTCTCCATACTGTTCATTCATCCCCTCAACCTTTGGGAATTTCCTATGGAAATCACTACAAATATGTATCAATTACTTTCTTTAATTCCGGTTTCTGTCTCCTCATAATTGCCTTTTATACCTTCATGTCAACCAAGAAAGACAGAACTAATCAAGGAGAGAGGAGACTAATTGTCACCTTGTGTTTTGTTAAGCTAAGGCTTCAAGAACTTTACTGGGAAGCAGGCAGCAAGAGCTTAGAAACTCTCTTGGTGAAGGAAGATCTGGTTGACCTAGGATAACATTCCAAAGTCTGTGGCTGAGAGAGCTTTTCCCTTGAGGCAGCAAGATTCTTGACTCATGTATCACATTTTGTAATCAAGCTTTTATCATATTCACTGTTGTTCTCAGTTGTTTGACTGGTAAGAACCCCAAATTCATAGAAAAGTTACATAGTCCAAGATATGAACTTGGTTTGGTAATACTGTATTTTGATTTTTCTTAATTAAAAGTTATTTATAATTCCCAGTTTGCTTACAAAAATGAAGTGCCTCAGTTTGAACTGCATATATCCCTTGAATTTCCTGTAAAGAGGTCTATCCTTTAATCAGCTGAAGCACTCGTTAATATACAGAAGCGTTCAAAGAATTGTATATTTGAGTCTCATGGTGATGACCAATTACAAAAACAAAAACCAAATGACAGTTGAGTAGCACAACTTACATACAAAAGCATAGCCCAGACTGAAGAAAGTTGGAAGAAGAGGGTTATTGTTTCTGCTTATTAATCCTATTTCTTTTATGCACTCTTAGCATTTCCAGATGGTAAGTTGCTGTTACAGAGAACAAAACAATAATTACAAAAACAACAACAACAAAAAAAACAAACAACCATATAAACCTCCTAAGTCATACATTGGAATAAGCACAACAGAAATCAAAGCTATGAGTAAGGAAGACCCTTTTTTTTTTTTTTTCTTTTTCCCTAGGTAAGTACTTCCTGCATCATCCTTTTGGGATTACTGCACTAAAATACGTTTAGGCCAAATAGTAGCTGACCAACAGAGCAACATCACTAGCCATGACTACACTGGACAACTTTTTTTTTCTGTTTTTTCTCTTCATTAGTTTTCTAATGAACTCAAAAAATTTAGTGTTTTTTTTTTTTATTATTATTATTATTCTAAATACCAGAAATCTCACAATTTCAATACTAAGTCATATATATCCACTGCTTTGTGCATAATTACATCATTTTAGAAAAATCAAAATTATGGTAAACCTTAACCTGCTTTGTTTTGCTCCTTTCTTTCACACACAGATTTCAAAGGAAAACTTGGGAAAGAATGAGAAATAATTTGAGAAGTTAGAGGAGAAATATGGGAAGATATTGAAAAAGAGAAAAAGCAGAAGGGTGACTATCAGGCTGAGAAAGAAACACATATTTAATATTTATAGTAAGGTATTTTCCAAAATAATGTCGTATAACTATAGGAAATTATCTTGATTATTTTTATTGGGGAACGTAATTCCATGGTGGCTGGACTTCTATGCTTGTGCTTCAGCCTTCAGATTTTTGGGACTTTTTTTGTCTTCCATCCCATAATATTAGTCTCCAAGAAACCATTATATATTTACTGAGCTAAAGTTTTTTCATATTTATCCAGGTCTCATTTAGAACCCATTGGGCTTAAAATTTTATGGTTGTCTTGTAATACAATTTTCTTTTATAGGGAAAAAAAATAATTCTTGCATAAATTCTGGCTAGGACAAAAGGATGTAGGAACGGTACCAAAGCATATGGGTTAAATTAACGCCTGCTGAGTTGCAGTGCCAGCATTTGTCTGATTTAATGACATGATTTAAAATAATTGGAGGGGGTCTTGAGCATCCTCCACATCCTCTTGAACATGTGATTTTCTGATGGATTAATTTTAAACAGAGGACCAGGGAACATTTGAGACCACTAGTGTGAATATGTTTCTGTTGGTTAACAGTGAATAATTGACCTAGTTTCTTGTCCCATTTCTTCTTCAGGAAAACATAATTAATTTAAATGTGCTGGCCAGTGATATGCATAGCACTGCTGCAAACTGTAATAATAAGACTAACCTCTGGAGTAACAAAAGCAAGTCAGATGGTCAGAAGGGGGACAAGCAATAAGACCAAATCAATAGTAAACACCTCAATCAAGTTCAGTCTATCACTTCTTAGGTCAGTAATATTTAAAAATACGAAGAGTTATTTGCAGTTAAACGTTAACACCAAAGAAAAGGAATATAAGAGGTGACATTTTAGATATTGGTCATACTTCTGAAATTTCAGAATAAAAATAAAATGCGAAAGTCTGTTTCCTAGTGTCTGAGGAGTTCTTCTTAACAGACAAGTGAAACATGATCTCAATGGTTTTTTTGATGATTACTTCAAAACCACTCTTTTCAACATACTATTTTGCCATCAACAAGCATCTCTTTTGTTTCATGATGTAAGATGTTATCTTGTTTTAAAAGAGTGCTTTTCAAGCTGTTAAGACTAATAAAATACCACAATTATTTGATTTTCTCTTTTGATTATCTTAGTGGGCAGGCATGCTGATTGAATCTGGAGTTTCGGTTATGTAACAGAGATCAAAGTCCCACCCTAAAATTGTTTTTTGAGCAGGTTGTAAGGGAATGCATGTGTAGACATTAAACATGGAGAATAATTTAGGAAGTGAAAATAAATTATCTAATCAGAACTAATACATTCTGTTGCATTTTGGCAACTTCTGTCTATTATAACACAGGCACAGAATAGTAGAGCTGTACATATTATATTATACCTACATTGGTTTTAGCATATGGAAATCTTGGACTATGAAAATGAATATGGTCATTCCAAATCCAGAACTGAGCATGGGGTGTGACCTACTATACAGTGACTATACTACAATGACTATAGCTTTTTTTTTTTTGGACGACATTGAAGTCCTTATTTCATATATTTTATTTTTTTTAAGTTCAGTACAATAGCCCCAAACTTGGTTGGAGTTAGTCTATTTTTTCAAGTAATTTAGTTTTCTAACTTATAGTGACTTCCTACATAGCTTAGCAGGTTTAGTACCCAGGCTTTTTAAAAAAAAAAAAAAAAAAGTTACAAGCCTTTCATAATATAAATCCACCCTCTTAATAGTCTTGAAGATCTAAAGCACAACAAGGTGTGTCCCATATTGCTGTGCATCTGTTCAGTGATGCTGTGTTTTAAATGAAAGTCGGGGTTACCAGAATCTAAAAATCAGAACTACAGGGCTAGAGGACTGGACGGTTATTGAGCCAAATGTTTAACTCATGAGATGAGAGGAATTTTGAACCTTTAGTAGAACAGTTGAAATTTATTATAGTTTCCACTTTGAAAAAATTTTTCATTTCCTGAGAAATTTTAGGTTTCCTGACAGAAAAGACTGCATGGTTTATTCACTAAAGAAGTCCAGCTTTTTGCTTGTGGATGTCTTTACAGACTGTGAGAAATTTCTCCTGTTTTAAAATTATTTTCCCTGTACATGGGTTTGACGAGTTGAATGGAGTAGTACAAGAAATGAAAACAAGTGTGAATTTCCCATTTTCTGAGTGAAATCACTTTACTTTCAGAAATAGTTTTTTTCACAGAAACTTTCAGGAAAATGAAAAGCTTTCAGGACAAACAGAACAATCTTCCTTCACTCAAGTGTGTTTTGGCAAAACAGTTCCAACCAGTTGTACGCAATAACAGCGACCTCTTTACGACCTCTTGCATCAATATCCCTTACATGAAAGAAGAGAGTGTAAATCAGTCTATTAAAGGCAAATGTTTTTATTTACTCTTACTTTCACCTTGAAAAAAGTCAATTGAGTCCTTGTGTTTTGAAAAAAAAAAAGTAAATTAAAAAATTGTTAGCAATAATTCTACTAACTTTAAAGGCAAAGAAGATTTCTTCAGTCAGCTGGTGTGAGGTCTTTCTTTAACACAGTCCAAACTAGGAAGGTAGAGAACTGATAGGAGTCCAGACTCTGACCTCAGCCATCTGATCTGATTTTTCAAAAGAGCTGAACACACAGAGTTTAAGCTGAAGTTAGCAGGCCTTGCAGCTGTGAGGTTTGCTTGCCAATCAGCCTGTTGGCCTGAAAATAAGAAAATAACATTAAACTGGCTAAGGACTGAGGAAGACAATCATTGTTTATTAACAGTAATAAAAGGGTATTACTTTTATAATAGCTTGACCTGCTTTATTTTAAGACAGAATATGCAATACAACTAATTTATTTTGGAATATACCATCATGAAACTAAAGATTAAGTTTCATTTTATTTAAGATAGTAGCATTCATATTATCATACTTAGGATAATGTTTTATATATTAAAAAGAAAAGGCTGTCCAATCGATGTGTCACAGTAGGGTTGTGACAAAGTCAAGACATGCCTTTTCATTTTGCTGAGCTGTTTTGTATGATACATATTTCCAAGACCCTGACAGTTTACTATCTCTAAACTGCATTATAAAATTAATTATTAACGCACTGTTTAACATTCTTAGAATACTACAACTGGTGAAGTAATAAAAATATATATTACCAAATGTGGGATTCAGAAGAAGTTGTTTGAGAAACAAAATCTGCACATTTTGGAGTGTCTACTGGCCTCACAGTACAGTGGCAATGCAAATATGACACCTTAAATTAATTTGGATGGTGCTTAAAAGCCCATCATAAATTCATGAAACTGGTAGACTCACAATAAATTTAATGGAGAAGTAAATAACTGCTTAGTCAGTAAGCTTCACTCTATTGACTTTAATATATGCTGGATGAGACTCTGTCCTACAGCCCCCCTCCCTTTTAAACTCTGAAGACTTGAGTCCAAAGGAAAAGACCAATTCCTGGAGTCAATAATGTTTCTATTTTATCTTTGATATTTAAAATACAGTCTTTTAGACAAAAAGATTGAATTATTAAAAAATCAATTAAGATTATTATGCTTTTCATGCACTCTTTTTCTTTGTATGCTCTTTTCTCCTCTAGTCATTAATAAGCACAATGAATTACACTTAAAATAGCTGCCGATGTGTGGAACAGCTCTTCACTAACTCCTTATTAGTGTAAATGAAGCAATGAAATTGTTTCCATCAGCATCAGCCATATCCCTGTTCTCCCCTTTGTCACTGCTATCAGATGGGAAGGCTTCTGGAAGTGTTGGGCCATGGGAGGGAGAAACTATGCCATGCTTAATCTTCCTCTGATGTCAACTTTCTTCCACAGTCTAAAGGCCAGTTTGCGTGAATCCTTTGCATTCCTAATCAGTCCCAGGACCAGATCTCAGATGTACTTGGTGATTTTTTTCTCATTCTGGAAATGCAACTTGAGTAATTCAGTAGTGGCAAACGCACATTTTAAAAACAAAAAACCCATTCAAATAAGTTCTAAATTAAAACCCAGAGCACGAATGAAATGGGTTTTCAAATACTATAGTAAGCAATGGAGGCCAGTTTTCTTTCAGTTAGTTTTCAGATTAGCTCAGATAATCACTAAATATGAAAAAAATAGTAATTAAGTGCAGATAAAGATACCTGAGTCATATTTTGAGTTATATTTCCAGACCACTTCACAAACACAAGTTATGTTGTATAGAAATACTCCTGTTTCCACACTTTAATTTGTATCTAGGTAGTGCACTATAAAATAAAATCTGTGCAGATTTTATACCAAGGTAAAGAAAATGATCTTGCAATGACAAAAGATTTTGCTGGACTGTTTTATGATTGCTTAGATAACAAGAGGCTGTTAGAAAACTATTAAACAGGAAAAATCACTTTATTGACTTGGAAAAACCTATGTGCTCACTGTTAATTTTCCTTCTAACAGAAGAAGGAGTAAACAAGTACTGTCAAGATCTGAAATACGTTGCCGTATGATGCTAAAGTCAGTGTTCAAGTAATCAAAGCAGGCCTTTTCCCATTTCCATGGTCCCTTGAATCTTGTGTTCTGCTTTCTTTTTGGATATGTACTGCATATCTCAAAATAACTTTTGATAACTATACTTCTGATTTATCTACTTACTTATGGTTTTATTCATAATATCATTCATTTAGGTGCCAAAGTCTCCTTGAACTATGAAGTCCTTGCTACTCCTCACCAGAGGGTTTCAGAAGTTTGAGGCAGACAACAACAGAATGTCTTTTACCACTACAAAAGTACTTGTTATTTCAAAGGATGTAAAGGATAATTCTTCCTTTTTTTCCAGAAATTTCCTGTGCTGTGTCAACCCACAATCAGTTGGGATGTCAGGCAAACATCAACATTGACTTTTGCTTTAAGTATACTTGTGAAAATTGGAAAAACAACAATAAAAACACATGGCTTACATGCGTAAGACACAGAGACTAGTAACAGTCCACAGCTGATTCATTACGTCTGGGTTTTCCATTAACTTGGAGTGATACTCTCAAGCCAAAACTTTGTATTTATTCAATTCTTTAGTTAGCAAAGGAATCCACAATAGCAAATTTCCCCTCTGAGCTGTTTGCTCCTCCAGGTGATTGCAGCTACTCAGTAGTGTTAGATCCAGCTTGCCATAGTCATTCTGAAGAGAAAACATATCTTGTTATTCATCTGGTTCTTACTCAGTCCTTCTCCTCTGTTCTGATAGCAGTGATGTACCTCAGATGTAAAGTAATAGAGCTATATTTCACTATTCTTGGTCATGTGTTTTGCTCTTTCTCTACTTGCATTTTTGTTTCATTTTTTTTTGTAGTTGCTTTGTTGTTGGTTTTTGGTGGGTTTTTTTGCTTTGTTTTGTTTTTAATGTTGCTGCCAATTTTATAAGTAAGTGTCGACCTTTAATTTTTGATCTGAAGGAACATGGTCTATTCTTTTTCCTTTAGTCTGTTTTTTTTTTTTTTCTTTTTTTTTTTTTTTTTTTTTTTTTTGATAACAACAATGATACTTCTGTGACTGGGGGATCCTTTTTTCAGCCACTGAATTATTTACAGGTATTTATTCTGAGTGCAAGCAGATAATTTCCTTCTATCTTGGATAAACAGGTGACAGTATATTAACTTCAAATACTATCTTCCAGGCAGAGAGTGTAGTACCATGTTACCAGTAGTACCTTGCTATCAGTATGTTTATAAGACAAACCAGTCTCCTGGAGTTGATAGCTTTCTGAATGCTTTTTTAGCATGTGGTGTTATCCTTCTCATATCAATTCCTCTCAGAAAACTCCTAGTTACCTTCTCATTCAGGGATAGAGGTGGAACAGACTACAGTAATGTTTTCACATTTTTTAAAATTCCTTGTGTGTGTTATGATTTAAAAATTACTCTAACTACTAATGAAATTAAAGTGTTTCAGTCATATTTCCTGATTTATGATGACACTTGCCCATCAATAAATAAAGCTTGTACTGATCATCTTTCAGTCGTGAGAACAACTTGTGACTCCACTTGGGATGCTGTTCAAGGTGATGAGAGAAGTGCTGGAAATACTCCATGCACTGAAAAAGGTTTGTCAGAATGGAGGATGGGCACTCTGAGATCCTTTAACCTCTTCAGCAATCTCATGATTTCTCTTGGGAATGAGCAAGCACTTTCCTTTCAAAGGATTATTTGGCAGTGACTGTGCATACATTCATCTTGCCTCTGGTCTCCAAAGCCCACAACAGTCAATTAAGAAGCATATCTGTGAACTCTCCTTCTTTAAATAGTTCTGTTCTAATTTCATCCTTTGATTTTCTTGAAACTCTGCCTAGCTAATACTACATTTTGAATAAATACTGGTATTAATAGCTGAGCAATTCTATTCTGTGTTTTGAACCTCCCATGGAAATTGGTTTCCTCTTATCTAGAATTAAGCTCAAACCAAACCGGTATCTTAAATGGTCCTAGACCACTATGTGCCAGCTAATACCATGAGCACATTCTGAACTGGAAACACCTTTGAACAGTCTCTCTCTGCAAAGTATGCTACACTAAGAGTAAGTCTATACTGGCAAGTAAAACAGGCTTATCTACTTTCGATCTATTAAAAAAAAGGCAAATAAAATGGGGTTCTCCTCTGGCCCTAAGGCTAAATGTCTTCTTATAGCTTACATCTGCATTATGACTAAACTCTTTCCCCTAAACCTCCAAAACTGCATGCCTAGATCCAAACTGCCTTTAGTCTGTGATATTCCCTGACGTGCCCCTGAACATTGGGAAAACTCTAGCTGGGGTGAGCAAAAACCATACAAGGGTTGGGTATTAAACAGTACACCTGTCTGTGGGCCAGTGATCTAGCCCACACCCGGGGTCTGTTTTATTTGCCTATATACTGATGGAGCCTAATTATCTGCAAGGTTCTAAATTGAAGCACAGAGTTACTTTGTATTTGTGGGAGGAACATAAAAACCAGACAATGTTCTTAACCCTTTTGTCATGGATGGGAAAACACAGGAAAATAATCTGATTCCAATTACATTCACAAGAAAAAAAATTCACTCCCGGGCAGGAAACTCACAGTCCATTTCCAGCTTTAAGCAAAATGTCATGGCCAACTTATAAACTGCTTAAAAATGGCTTTATGTAATGAAAGTGCTGACAGACCTTTAATTATGTCCGTGAGTGTGACTATATAGCAAAATAATTTTGAATTCTTCTTTGATTCTTGAGGTCTGAAGCAATTTTAATTCACTGTGAAGTGACATCTACCAGAGTACCAGTGTGAAGCACTTTAATATTAAACATATGGAATTACAAACTGATCATTTCCTAAATGTCCATAACTTCTACACCGACTTAAAATTAATCCATTAAGTTAAATGTATTAGCCTTAATATGAAAAGCATTCCTGTAACCTTGGAAGAGGGGGAATAATATATTATTAATCTTACTGATTTTTGAATAACTACTACATACTAATTATCATTATGGCAGCAACAAAATCCATTTAACATTGCCTAGTGCTTGAAGTTATCGGCCTTTTTGTCATCCTATAATAATTTTGCCAGACTTCAACAGTTTGTTGCAAAATTGCCCCTGCCAAGTATCTGTTGAAGTCTGAAGGATTTTCCCGTTCTTCTTTGCTTTCTGTCTCTTTTTATGATTTAAGTGTTACAAGTAACTCAGTTAAAGTGGAACTTTATAAAGCTGTCATGAATTATGGACTTATGTATATGGTTAGGCCTCAGACCAGTAAAGAATTATATGTTTATCTAATGTTATGCCATGTAAATAATCCAGCTGATTCTAATGATACACATTTATGCCACATAAAATAAAACATGTCTATATCTGTCCTTGTAGAAGAAAGGACTTTACAGTACATATTAGCAGCATAATCCTTTCAGTTTAAAAGAATAGAAGTGCAAACAAAAGAAGTATGATCTTTCATGTAGGAAAGACTTTCATGTAGTAAGATTTATCTGGCTGATAAATCTTAGGTACAAAGAGAAGAGTACTCTGAAATGCATTTCAACATATATAATAATATTTTACCCCCTTCATACTCCAGTACAAATCCTATTCAAAAAAAATGTGTTCACTCTAGATGCTTGAAAAAGAGTGAATCTTATTAAATTCTTAACAAAGACTGAGTCTAAACATTTTAATTGTGATCCTGACAGTTCTGCAAATATACAGTTTTAGCATATGCTGATGAAGTATCTATTTGACTGAAGGTTCCTATCACAGACAAAAGGATCATTTGCAAATCTTGGAAATAAGTAGAGAATATAGATTGTATGACCCTGCAACTGAAGGATATACTTGCTCAAAGTGCATGTCAAAATGGTTGTGTAAAGTTTTCCTATTGTGGAAAATAGCAGTATGAAGAAAAATCAACAAAAGCTACCTACCCCTGCAAAATACCTTTTTGATATTTCATAACAGATCTTCTGGTTAACTTGACCAAATGCCTTTTTCCTCTTGAAGTCTGTTAGGGAAGCAAAAAAATCCATTGTCCCCTCTGCACACACATTTCTGTGTGCCATCTATTCACAGATGAGCTGTACCTGTTGATAACCGTAGAAGCTTTTTAGTATAAATATCTTTTAACTCCAGTTACTTCAAAGAGGAAAGCTAAGTGTACAACTTGGCATATTCCAAAACATCTTGTACATATTCCAAATACTGCTGAAGCCAAATGGGGTGATTCTAATTATGTTAGTGGATACAGGCTCACTAATTACACCTTCGTGTATAATTAAGCAGTGACAGTAGCTGACTTATAGCTCCCAGTACCTGTAAAGCTTTCGTGTTGGTTCGAAAGCAAGATGAAAGGACAGTTCACGAGTTAAGTATATTCTTGTTTACCATCTATAAGAACATTGCTTGTGCAATTACCTTCTTTGACTTAGTAGTCTTTGGGTGAAGTCACTAACTCATCTTCTTTTAGGCTCTCCCAAAGCATTTGTCCAGGAATAATACACCATGCTCCCATCTAGCTCAAACCAATCCCTTAAGTATAAGGGGATTATTTACACACACACACTCCTCCAAGGTGTAAAAGATGACAGTTCTCAACAACTGAGGCAGGCATTGCAAAAGCATCAGGAATCAATAAAATTATGTATTTTTACAATAACCCAACTCTAATTACCTGCTAGTGAACAGGTAAATTGCTCATATATTTTTACAGATTATTAAAGCTGGGTATATGCTTACATGTATGATTAGGAGCAATTTACACATTAGTTTAATGCAGGATATTTCTGTGTGGGGATTGCTTTGATTTAAACTAGCTAAATGGATATGGACACAGTGTATTTGTTGGAGAATTTAAGGCACTTTGGGGTCTTTTTTGATGAGGAGTGCAGGGTGAGAGGTTACGGTGTTAAGGTCGAGCTGCCAAAACTCTGGCAACATTAGTCTCATTTGAATAGTATGCCACAGAAAGAACTCCACTCAGCTTCAGGCTGAGGCTAAGCAGGCTCCACAGCTGTCACACAGAATCTCTCCCTGAGGAGACCCACAGGCTTGTGCTGTGTGGGGAGCTGCTGTTTACCACTGCCAGTGCAGGAGATGTGATGTGTTCGGTGAAATACATAAAAGTACACCTGGGAGCAAAACAGGCATGAGATAAACATCTGTTCTCATTTCAGGACTGCGTAGAAGCTGCAAAGGGTTATTTATTTATTTATTCATCCATCTAGCTACTTTTCACAGAATCACAGAATTTTCATTGTTAGAAGGGACCTCTGAGATCATTGAGTTCAACCATACAGACACCACCACCCCCAACCCCCCCCTCAAAAAAACAAAACAAAACAAAAAAAAACAAAAAAAAACCAAAAAAAAAACCAAACCCAAAACAACCAACCAAACCCCACAAAAAAGTCACCCAACCCAACAATCTTGGCCACTAGAACATACCCAGAACTGCCACATCTACATGTTCCTTACCTCCAGGGATGGTGACTCAACCACCTCCCTGGGCAGGTTGTCCCAGTGCCTGAACTCTCTCTCAGTAAAGTAATTATTCCTAATATCTAATCTAAACCTCCTCTGCTACAACTTCAGACCATTTCCTCTGGTCCTGTCATTATTCCCTTGGGAGAAGAGGCCAACACCCACCTCTGTACATCCTCCTTTGAGGTAGTTGTAGAGGGCAATGAGGTCTCCATTCAGCTTCCTCTTCTTAAAACTAAACATGGCCCATTTTGTTGGATTTCTTCTATGTTTTGTATTATCCTGTCTCCCAATATATATGGTAACGATGACAACCATAGATTGCCTTGCTCTTTCACAGGTACTGCCACAGACATGAAAGTGATTCGTGATAATGAATAGGTTAACAATGTTTACACTAATATGTTAATATTTCTGCTGCTGTTTGGGAGAGTTATATTTGGATATCAGGGCTGGCCATCTTCAGTAAGCTGCAATGCAATGCTTCTGGAGGCAATTTTGGAAACCCTTTTGTATTTTATAAAAAGCCATATATAGATTCTATCTCTTCTTAAAAGTCTGTACAACTTAATATGATGGCATGAAATGAATACCAAATTATTATTTATTTATTTATTTTTAATCTTTCCATTTTATATCTAATTATGACAATAAATAATGGTTTAAAAATTTGGGAAACTAAGGTTATTCAAAATTGGACATTGAGGTTATTTTAAAAGTTAGTTAAATTAGACCTTTTTTTATCCTGATCATAGTTAATTAAAAATCTGGCTCAGAAAAAAATGTACATTTGTTTGCTCTGCTAAGTGCATAAAGATTTTAATTGCAAAGAACAATTAAATAGAATCTTGGTATTCTCACACAGCTAGAGCAGTAGAACTGAGGAGTGATATGTGATATTAAACCTGATCCCTTCAGACATGACACTGCCTTTGCTGACATCACTGTCAACACTCCAGTAAATAAGATTATTTATGTGATCCCCCTTGTAATAAGATTAAGAACAAAAAAAGTTCTGACATTGCCTAGTAGTTAGAAAGCAATACTAAAACTACAGAAGTTAAATTATTATGCTATAAGATTGCAATTAGATCTGATGAGTATGAATATGATGTTCTAAAATCTATATTTCCATACTTTTATAAGGAACAGTACCAAATTTATAGCTGTAGTGAGAGCAACACAATAAGGAGATCCTTATAATATTTTTATTATGTTTTTCTTGTATAAAAAGATTCATTATATGCCATTGGTACTTAAAGTTATTATTGCAAAATTCCGCAAACCATTATTGTTTTGTTCAAATGAAGGACTATGTGCATGTAGAAACCACAGCTGCAGCAATATGACACTATACTGTAGACTGGAAAAAATACTGTGCAGAATTTGTGGCTTATCTTCTTTTCCATTTCCTGGACGTACGGAGGAGATAATTTCATATCTGTGCTTATAGACACAGGTAGATCCCTGTTATTGCACATGGTATACATATAAAGAACAGATTGTACAGGCACACAATGCATATAAAATGAACTAAATATTAAATTTCAAACTAAAATAGAACTAAGTATTCTAAAAATTGTACTTGTATTCCCTACCAATGCAATAATGTTCTAACACCATAATGTTTTTACGAATTTTTCTCTTGAGAACTACTAGGAGGTCTTGAGGTTGTACAGTGAGAAAATAAGAAGCGCCAAAGCTCACCTGGAATTCAATCTGGCTCTTGCTGTAAAAGATAATTAAAAATATTTCTATAAATACATTAACAGCAAAGCGAGGGCTAAAGAGAAGCTCCATCCTTTACTGGATGCAGGGGGAAACAGTGACCAAGCATGAAGAAAAGGCTTGAGGTACTTAATGCTGTCTTTGCTTTTGTCTTTAACAGTAAGACCAGTTGTTCTACAGATACTCAGTCCCCTGAGTTGGAAAATGGGAAGCTGAATAAAGTCCCCATGATAAAAGGGGAAATGTTGGGTGAGCTGCTATACCACTCAGATACACACATGTCTATAGGGCTGGATAGAATCAATTCAAGTGTACTGAGGGAGCTGGCAGAACTGTTCACCGAGCCACGCTCCACCACTGATCAGCAGTCCTGGCTAACCAGGGAGGTCCCAGTTGACTGGAGGCTAGCAAATTTGACACCCATCAACAAGAAAGGCCAGAAGGAGGATGCAGGGAGCTACAGACCTGTCGGTGTGATGTGGTGGCAGGGAAGGTTATGCAGCAGATCATCCTGAATACCATCATGTGGCATGTAAAGGAGAACCTGGTGAGCAGGCCCAGTCAGCATGGGTTTATGAAAGACAGGTCCTGTTTGACTAACCTGATCTCCTTCTGTGTAAAGGTGACTTGCATAGCGGGTGAGGGAAAAGCTGTGGGTGTTGTCTGCCTAGACTTTAGTTGACAATGTTTCCCACAGCACTCTTCTGGAGGAAATGGGTCTCATGGCTTGACTCTTTGCTGACTGAAAAAGCGTTGTGATGAATGGAGTTTAATCCAGTTGGCTGCTGATCAGAATAGGTGTTCTCCAGGCCTCAGTATTGGGGCCTGTACTGTTTAACATTTTTATCAATGATCTGGATGAGGGTATCAAGTGCACCCTCTTGATAACATCAAGTTGTGTGGGAGTGTTGATCTTGTTGAGGGTAGGAAGGCCCTACAGAGGGATCTGGACAGGCTGGATTGATGGGCTGAGGCCAATGGTATCAGGTTCAAAAAGGCCAAATGCCAGGTCCAGCACTTGGGTCACAACAACCCCATGAAGTGCTACAGGCTTAGGGAAGAGTGACTGGAAAGCTGCCTGGTACAAAATAGGCCGGGTGCGTTGGTCGATAGCTGGCTGAATGTGAGCCAGTAGTTTGCCCAGGTGGCCAAGGAGGCAAGTGGTATCCTGCCCTTTATCAGAAACAGCACAGTCAGCAGGAGCAGGGAAGTGATTGTCCCACTCTACTCAACACTGGTGAGGCCCCACCTTGAGCACTGTGTTCAGTGTTGGGTAGGAAGCTGGTGAAGGGTCTAGAGCACAAGTCTTATTAAGAGCAGCTGAGGGAGCTGGGGCTGTTTAGCTTGGAGAAAAGGAGTCTGAGGGAAGACCTCATCAGTCTCTACAACTACCTGAAAGGAGGTTATAGTAAGATAGAAGTCAGTCTCTTGTCCCAAGTAACTGGCTACAGGACAAGAGGAAATAGCCTCAAGTTATTCCAGGAGAGCTTTAGATTGGATATTAGAGAAAATTTCTTCACCAAAAGGGTTGTCAAGAATTGAAACAGGCTGCCTAAGGAAGTGACTGAATTGCCATCCCTGGAGGTATTTAAAAGACATGAGTGAGTTGCTGGGGTGCATGGTTTAGTTGTGGAATGGGTTAGTGCTGGGTTAGCACTTGGACTTGACGGCCCTAAAGGTCTTTTCCAACCTAAACCAATTATATTATTCAAACACACACAAAAAGATGCAACACAATGAATACTCTGCAAAATGTAATCATGTATCTGCTAGGATCACATTTTCTTTCTTTACTGCTTCAGTGGATCAAATCTCATGCCAAACTACTGCATAAAAGACATTTTAAATATGTTTTGCACAGTGTCATGAACAGCACAATTTTATCACTGTAAATCATAATTGATTAAAACTCTATGAATGACCCAGTTATAGAGCTGGGACAAACTAAGGTACCTTCACTGAACTCAGTGGAATTAAGCAGGTTAACTCGTGTCAGTATCTGCCCCTGTGACTGAAAGCTATGAAAAACAGTCTATTGTAATATAAAACTGTTATTTATGAAAGACTCTACGAAGAATAGCAGGATGTCAGCTTGGCTGAATGGGGAATCCCAGAGGAAATGCAAAAAGAAAATGTAGGGAGGGCAGAAGCAGGGAGGGTCTGCCCACAAGGAATGTAGAAGGATCACACAGGCACACAGGGATGGAATTAGGACAACCAAGACCTTGATTTGGAACTAGTGGGGTATTTTAAAGAAAAAATAATGCTTATCATCGTCTGCAAAGAGAAGACTATGTGGGCCCATGGTTAGATGAACCTTTCAACGTACACAACTACAGAACAAAATGGAGTGCTCATGTTCAGGAAGGACAAATCCAGGAAACTGTTGGCTGCTCGGTCTCAACTTCTTCCTTGTGAAAAATGTGATGTAAGTCTTATGGAGCCAGTTTCAGGAATCTGTGTGTGACTTGTCCAGAAGGGCCTTACTTGATGACTGAGTCTGATCACAGTTGCTTTTATGATCAAGTGACTTATTAAGTAGTGGGCATCAGTTGCTTTGACATTAACAAGGCTTTTAGCATAGTAGCCCACAGAATCTTTGTAGCCAGACTGGGGAGATATAAACTGGATGGCTGGATTACAAGGTGCATGAAAAACTAGATGAACTGCTGGACAATTTTTTGACTTCTAACTGGTGGTATTTCTCAGGTGTCAGTATGGAAGACAATGCTGTTTAAAATCTGCACCAATGTTCTGGATGATGTGTTGGAAAACACACTCATCAGTTTTACAGGAGTAGTCCTTAAGTTGAAAGGCAGAGCTGCTACTCAAAGGAACCTTAGTGAGCTGGAGGAATGAGTCAAAAGGAGTCTCATAAGTTTTAGCAAAGACATGCAAAGTCTTGCATCTGGGATGGATCAGTGGAGACTATAAATTTCAGCTTTGCTGAAGACAGTGTAGATGGTTTGAAGACAAATTTGCGATGTCTATGTGTTGATGCTGAACTGCTTCAGGACAAGCTTAGAACTCATGAGGTCTCACCTGGAATATTGTGTTCTGTTTTGGGACACCAAGTAAGAGAAAGATTGACAAGCTGGAGAGTCCAGTGGAAGGTCACTAAGGGGTTTAGGGGACTGCCACATAGTAAGAGGCTGAGAGATCTGTGTTTTTTTCAGTCTGAGGATAAGGACTAACAGAAGACCTATTTGCAGTTTTCATGCTTAAAGAATTTTTAGAGTAGTAGAAGCCAAAACCTTCTCAAAGGTGCACAACAAGAAGGCAAAAATCAGCTGTGACAGGTTGCAAAAATAGGAATGCTGACTCGTTATAGGGAAGAAAGAATACACTATACACTTATTTAAGGAGACAAGCTATGCAGAGAGGCTGGGGAATCTCCATCCTTGGAGACCTTCAAAATCAAACTGTACCAAAACAACCTGATCTAACTAAAACATTAGCCCTACTTTGAGCAGGGCACTGGACTAGATGAGAGAAAGAGGTCCTTTCCAGCATAACTTTTTTGTCATTTTCCATGATTTAGTGCTGTTCATATACAACTCCTCCCCCCTCTTTCCCTCTTTTTATTTTTTTTTTTTGTTTAAATGATTTAATAAAGACTTATAAATGTAAACATGACTCCATAGGATTAGACAAGAATGTAAATTTATTCAATGTGCAAGAAATTAAGATATACTTTGTGCTTGAATAGTTAAAGCTCTTACTTTTGATTACTGCTCATAATTATTTTTTTTTAATTCCTGGTTATGATTTTGGTTTAATTCAATAAAAGAAAACCTGGCTTACTGTATACTGAGTTTTGAACTGATACTTTTTATTGCTGCAACTCACTCTTGTTTAACAGTTCCATGTAATATTAATTGACAATAATTTTTTATATAATGTCCAAGCATGTATCTATTTTTTTCACTCAGTGTTTCTCTCTTGTTGCTCATCTGTCTGGTATCTAGCTTAGTTCTAACAAAATCTGTATGTAAGATCTGTTTGTAGTTACTAACTCCACATGGGGGGCTTTGATACTTCTTTCCTGGAAGTGCTGAAGTGCTTCCAGTACTTAAGGCAGGAGTCAGTTCTTGTCTCATATTTAACCTACTATTATGGCTCCTTTCTCTTCTGTCTCATTTTGCCTTTGACCAAAGTGAGCAATGATACAATTTTTTTTGCCAGAAAAAGAAGCTCATGTCCATTTCCAGCTCCTCTGCTCCTCTCTCTCCTCTCCAGATCAGCGTTTAATGTGTCATCAAGCCATGGCCTTATACAAACTGTCTTAATGCTCTGAGAATGCTTTGAACCTGCTGTAAGCTTAAGCTTCAAAGGAGGGAGAGTTCACATACTGATAGAGACAAATTGCTTTAAAGATCTATATTGAGAGGCTTAAATTCCACAAAAATCCTACCCCTGGAATGAAGAACTGGCAAGAACAATACATTTCTGAGGTTCTCCAAAAAGAAGGGAAGTTCTGAATAAGAAACTGCCTGGAGACAGAAGAAAAATTGGATACAGGGGGATTATTTAGATGGAAGGTAAGTCATCTTTGTGTGGCTTCTCTGACAAATTTTCAGATCAGAAAATATAAGAACATCGTAAATGCTAAATATTAAAATGTATTTTATAGATTCTATGTTAAAGTAAAATATTTAGACTGTTGGGTTTATAGATATTTTCATTTCATCAATGCCACATTGTCTGCCCAAGCTAATACATGTCAACAACAATCTTTTAATAGATTATGCTGCACTTCAGACCTCACATATGTAGTTGGTCCTTAAGGTGGGATTTGAATCACTGAATTTTGATTACATTCTCTACACCTAGCCTGGTGCCTTCCAAAAGAAGCCTACATTTCTTTTAAACCTCTTCATTAAGATAGATCTGACCAATCTCATTCTTAATATCCAAAATGATTAAAAGGTAACATGGTAAAGAAGTTGATCTGTAGATAGCTACTATTAAATAAAATATATGGACTGTCAGCTACAGTCCTGCAGAAGTGGAAGCAAAAACTGACTTACATGAAATCCTTTTTTTATTTAAAATTAGCTTAGATATTGCTATATAACATTGAAATCTGGAATAAAGACAGATAATTTCTGTTTCGTGGAACTATACATTTCCCCTCTCCTCTCCTCTCCTCTCCTCTCCTCTCCTCTCCTC
>VZRU01014659.1:512453-538493 GCA_013398155.1 Pedionomus torquatus | reverse complement strand
CCTCCTCTCCCTTTTCCCTCCCCTCCCCTCCCCTCCTCTCCCCTTTCCCTTCCCTTTTCCTTCCCTTCCTTTTTTTTTTTATAATATCAATAACTTTGTGGTTGCAGAATGACATTTACAGATCACCATCAAAAAACACGCCTATTTCCTCACATGCTTCAGCAATAGAACACCATTCTCTAAGTAGATCCATTTCTTGTTTAAATCATACTGCTGTGAAAATGATGTTGTCACTGTCTCAGGCACAGAGCAGATTTGTCTGGAAAATAAAATAAAAAACCCTGAAAACCCCAAAAGCTTCAGTGGAGAGGAATATGTGACTGATAATGTGACTATACAGCAATGCTTATGTATATTTATAGAAATCATTAAGAATGACATAAGCATCTGCCAGTGGAGTTCTTAATCGGACTAGTAAGGTCCACTATACAAAGATGTTTATATATTCCTAACTTGCATGTCTTGTTAGAAGTCTCTGATCTTCCTATTTCAAATAGAAGTTCACTCTTTAGAAATAAAAAAGACGGCAAAATGAAGACTAGAATTTATTTCAGACTCTTCTTTGCTTGCTGAGCTATGACTCACCATCATAAATGTTTGCTTTTATTTGGGAATTCCAAATGTTTACTTCCCTCTAGTGAGCCCAACAAAGCAGACTCATGGAAAGAAGATTTTGTGATCTACAAATAGGGTTGACCACCTGTTGTTTAATTCTTATTGTTATCTGGTCATTGTTTATAATAAAATTAATTTTATAAAGGACTAATAAACTTTAAATTAAATTCCATCAAGTCCTACATGTCAGTAAAACAATCTATCACACATTCGACTGCTGGGTTTCTGATGGTCTACAAGACACAATAGCCACATTTGCAGTCTTTGCATTTGCTGGTCAGCTCCTTACCTTTCCAAAAGAATTTTAATATGTTTTCAAATTCAGTTTTAAGATTTATAGCAGAGTATAATTTGAGTTCATACACTGGACTTTTGGTAGCTATCTTTACTGAGGCATTTGAATTGTAATTTTATTATATTTTCCTTTATTTTTCTGTTTAAGGAGAAATATTTTAGATGATGGCTAGACAATCTTATCTTTTTGTCAACAACTACCCTCCCAATAAGGTTTACCTTTTCAGCTTCCACTAGTTTTGATTTATTTTATTTCTTAGTGGCTACACAACTAGATTCCATTAACCTTCTCATGTTTAGTAGACATGCAAGCTTTTAGTAAAGTAAAAGAGTTTATTATATAATTTCTGATTTTATTTAGTGGACAGTATTTAAAAATATTGGCTAGACACTTATTTAAACTGAGGCCATTTTATAAACTGAATACAATATACAAGCTTCTTTACCAAGCTCAAATTATATTAAGTGCTCTAGAAGTACATGCAAGCAAAGCTCAATGGCTGAAAATTAACAAAGTACGGGGCAGCACAAGGAATAAATCAGCCATTTCTGTTCCGTTCAATGTAATTTTCAGTGAACTGTATATCAGACATAATAGGTCTATTTTATGGTTTCTAAGGTTATATTTTATTGCATTTGAGTAAATACCATTGTTTGACTGCATTGTACTATCCATGACCAGCTGCAATGATGGAAAAACATCCGACCAAAACCCATGCCTCTATAGCATTATTAACAATATTTATCAAGTTTGCAGGCATCTTGTGATCTTATAGCAGTAAGAGCCTTCTTACAAATGTAGCTTACTTCTATGATTTATTTAATCCACTTGCCACCCAGATGACTCAAAAGCTATCGTGATGATGGAAGCATCTTTTAATGCGGACTAAGTAGGATTCAGATATGAAAATACAATTGCTGTGTAAGAGAATTACACAATATGCCCACCCACTCTTAAGATCGTTTAACCTCCAAGCGTTTAAAGTCTCATCCCAATCATGCAAACAGAAGCTGTAGCCAAGTCATGTGTTAAATACAACAATGATATTAAAGCAGTCTGCCAAAAGTCCTTTGAGACAAGTGAAATATTGTAGACTTCCAGGAAGGCAAGCACATGTATCCTTTAAAATAGGGAAAGCCAGATTAAAACTTTCCATTTAGCAATGAAATGCTCGCTGGAAGGCTGAGCCTGAACAAAACAAAAGAGGTGAGCATGTGGAGGTCTGCACAGACTATTCCACAATATTTTGGAAGGACTAATCTTCTAACATAAGTGAAGACAAACATCAGTAAGACTCCAACCAACACAACATGCTGACACCAGTTTAACCTAGAGTGGAGAATTGTTTATGCTTCAGATGACTAATTATCATTGATAGAAGAGTACTTAACTGAGACAGAGGTAGCCAAGTTTTAAAAACATCACAATGAAACAAGAAAGTGAGCTACAAGAATTTGTAAGTAATAAATCTAGGAACAGAAGTATCAAGAACTTTGATGAGAAATAATAAATCACAAAGCTGGTTGTTGCTACCTCTGCAGTATCAAGCAGTAGTAGTGATGGGCTCATTACCACTTTTCCAAGAGAAAACTAAAAATAAAGTTTTTGGGTTTTTTTTTGTGTTTGGTTGGTTGGTTGGATTTGGGTTTTTTTCTTTTTGGTTCAGTTACTTGTCTGTAAAACTGTACAGAAATAAGGATGGGAAGGGCACACAAACAAAATTAGAAGTTGTGAGATGAATTTCAGGAAAGTGCAGCTAAAAAAAAATATCTGTCTGTAGTGTGAATCATATGTGCTTTGAAATAGATTTCAAAGTTGTTTCACATCCAAATCTTTGTATTTAAATCAGAGAAAAACACTAGCACCAGAATATGACCTTCATTGTTTTTAAATGTCAATTCTGAAAGCTATTACATCATAAAGGATGATTACACTATATATTTATGCTTAGAAATAGAAATGAGCCTCAACCAAAACCACAGAGAAAAAAAAAAAAAAAAAAAACAAAAGAGAAAGAAAAAAATATTTGTTTGGTAAAATGCAGTTTTATCTCTGAATTGTCTTTTGTTTGTACAATGGGTCAGAAGAAATAAACTGTCTCTGAATACTTCTGATGGACTTTAAGTTAATGATGTGATAGGATGAAGAATGCTGGTGAGCATGAATTGAGAAGTCCAGTTCTGTATAACATTTTGGATCTGTATTTTGCAATTAATAGATGGAACCTAATTTTTATCTCAGGCTTTTTGTGGCAAGGTGCCTTTCACATTTGGCACAGAAAAAGCATAATAGACCATGTGGATGTGAGGCTAAAGAGAGCTAATGATTCTTGTGCTGGCAACTACAAAATTCAGGACAGATTTTGCCATCTTGTCAATGGATTTCTTTACAACCGTTCATATCGTCATGGCTCACCCACTGTTCTTCAGTCTACTACATCATTAATTTAAAGTATATCAATCTATACTCAAATATGGATTGACTATACTGTATCTTGTTTCTAAAAGTAAAGAGCAATCACCAGGGAAGAGTCAGCAGCATTATTTAACTTACTAAAACATTTAATGGAGTATTTAATAAGATAAGCATTTAAAACTGCTTTCCTGTTTATACCATTACAAGGGAAGACTAGCTGAGTAGTCATGATTTGATAAATTTAATTAGGAACAGAGTATAAAACATATATGTTCCCAGTCAAATTAACTGCCAAGTCCTTTCTTCAGAGACCCTTGTAGTCTGTGCAACATTAACTCTCTGCAAAGCATTAAAACAGAGGCTGGCAGTGCACCTTTAGAAGGTTATCACTGGCAAATGCCTTTGGAAATCAATCCAGAGTGATACCCAGCAATGGAAAAGCAGTAATTCTCATTTTCATCAAAGTTTTCGTTTGTGCTTTTTTTTTTTTTTTTTTTTAAATATAAATGTTATTTTACTTCTATGCAATTAGAGACAATTAAAAGCATAATTCATCTTTTCTTTGACAGACTTTGGCAAATACTCAGTAAGGTATATTTGAGAAATTAGGCCATACATATAGACTACACAAGAGGTGTAGTTAGCAAAAGTAGTGTGTTATTCTACCTGATTACAAGAAGCTGATTGAGCCATGGTAAAAGATAGCTCCCTGCCAAATGCCCTGCCTCGTGTCCCTGGAATATTATATATAGACCTAGACAACAGGAAAAGTATCATAGACAGGAAAGGTAGATAACTGAGTGGGTGGCAGGTTCATTTGTTCCTGATGAAATAGAACATTTTGGGGCATTGCAATGGAAAACGTGGAAAAAAGAAAATGCAAGACTTTCTTTTCCATGTAACATAAATTTTAATGTTTCTGCAAAACACTTTGGAAGATGTCTGCCCACTACATTCTAGCTATTGTGGAACTGTGTTAGAAAATACTAATAATCTCATAAATCATCAGGAAAACTTTAGTTTCTAGCGTCTTTGAAGCTAGTGATCGTTATTCACAATGCCTGAAGATAGAAAGCACTGTTAAATCTTAGTCCAGCACTGTTCTCAGTGATTGGCAGGTTTTCCTGAGAACATTTATAACCATCGAAAGGGTAAGAGACAAAATCAAAGCTCATTAATATCCTGCGTTATTTTTCAAGTCTAGGGCCTCAAAGGAAAACTTGTGCCTAGGTGCACTCCCAGATTTGTGGCAGAAAACTGTTCAAATGGATTTTTTTTATCTTTATTTTAATCATGATCTGAACTTTTCACAACAGACAGAATATGTCTATTTTAAATTTGTTTTATTTGAACTAGACTACAAAGAGTTACTTTGAATTTATTGTGGAAGATATGGACAAGTCCATAATGATATTTTTCAATGATAATATTTTGAACACTAATGAGTGTAACCACGTAACCCCATAATACATTATTGTCATTGCTAATAACAGGCCACAGACTTTGTACTCATTTTGCAAGCCCTGAGGACTTAAGCTTTCCAGATTTTCATGTCTGAAATTGCCTTGTCCTACCTGCAACTTTGTTTGCACTTGGTTTAGCTGTAACAGTTTTTTTTTTTCTTCTGAGCAGTGGCTATGGCTAGTTTGGTTTATATTTGCTTATCACTGGGGTTAAACTATGGCAATGGCGCAACTATCATTTTATATCGTTTTATTTTACTGACAAGTAATTATTTTGTGCAGAATGAGATATTTTTGGCTGTAACACAATGATGTCATGTAGAGATATCCAGACCTGGCACAATAGCAGAGACCTTGGGATGCAGAGGGGCAGGAAGCAGTGCAGAGGAGTGCAGGGCTGGAGTGAGAAGAGAAGGGTCACCAACTGGCACCAGAGGTCCAACGGCTATAAAAATCTCAGCAGTTCAGTTAAAGACATGCAGACCTAGAGTGGGCCAAAGCTAGTTTTAGGGGCAACAAAGAGAAAAAAAAGTATTTAACGTCTGCAAAATTCACCAGATACTGTAAATTCAGGTGCCACACGGAGTTAACGTCTGCAAAATTCACCAGATACTGTAAATTCAGGTGCCACACGGAGTTAACAACAATGCAGAATGAGATAAGGTGTAAAAAATGTTTTAGCAAACTTGTAAAAATCAGCCCAAGTGGATTCTAGAGTGAGAAAGAGTAAGACACAAATATCAGTGACACAAATATCTTCCTCCCAGTGAAGGCTCTGGATAACTCAGCATTAACAACCGCACGGCACCACACTGAGTCACCGACCTGGGATGCAGTGGAGAAAGGGAGCAGGGAGTCCAACACCTGGAAAAGGGATAGAAAATAGTAAGGGTCTATATAACAATTTAAACTGTATTATTGTTATAATTATATATATAATATATAATTATATATATAATAAAATATATATAATATTATATATTATATACAATTTCTGTATAGAAGTATTAATTTTTAATTATATTTTCTTTTGCTTTTTCTGCAATAACTAGATCTGGAATTGTGATTGTTAAATAGATTTTTAAAATTTAAATTGTGCTAACAATAAATTCTTTGCTTTATATGTGAGGTGTTTCCGCTTTTCCTGTAAACAAGATTTTGAGCATAACAGTAGAAATAAAATATGTTGGACTAATAAACCATGTTTTATAAATTGCAGATGTTTGCCATTAACAGAGTATAACACAGGAGCATAAGAGAAACAGTAATACATCAAAGGACATGGCCAGCAAAGTGTTATCATGTGAAAGAAAAATATCTGCCAGTTCATCAGTATTTGTTCATGAACAATACTCAGCAGTCTCTCTGATGTCAGAAGTCCAATTTCTGACAAATGCTTTTGCCCATATTGACCTCTTCATTGTGAAATCATTGGCATTTGAAATCAATAATTACACGTGTGTATGTATCAGTGCTGATTAAAAGTTATCTAACCTGATCCATAGGTAACTGCTTTCTTTTGTGGACGTCATTACAAATATACATAGTAACAGTAGATAATTATTCATTTTTAATGTCGAATGATAGTAGACTGGTGAAGATTTGACATATGTGTTCATGCATGTTTGTTAATTATGTAGGTATGTGTTTGTGCAAGGGATTAACTGAGTGTTTGGCAAGGTGAAGGAAGGAAATCTGAGTTTATACTTGTAATAGTTGGTTGTTTTTTTTTGTTTTATAACATGTGAATGATGAACATCCTGTTTGTAGTCTGGCACGTAAAAGAATATATTTCAGAAGTTAGAGCCATTTTCTTCATTTGGGGTGTGGATAAAGACTCATTTAATTACTTAATTTATTCTATTATGAGAAATAACAGTGATGCACATTTGTTATTGGTAAGATACGTCTCTATTACTCTGGAAAATTTCTAAGGGAAAAACAAAAATGAAATGTTAGAGTACTATCTGTGCAGTAAATCCCCTAAACTTAGAATCTTAGAGGACAGCATGATAACACTAAAAAACTTGGCATTTAATCTTCTGGTTTTTGCCCTTAGTCTACAACCTCATAATTTCCAGACAACACAAATAATTGGTTTATGTTCTTTTTCTGGCAACCGCATAGGCTATCCAGCAGGACACATTTTGAACAAATCATGATATTACACTTAGAGCCACTGATTCAAATTACTTGAAGTAGGTGGAAACAGTGCTATCCAGCAAGGAAAACTGCATTAGTACATTTCCAAGAATGACTGTTCAGCTTGTGGCTGCACTTGGTGCTACGTTTATTTCTTGGTTTTCCTTTAAAACAGTGTCAATCTTTTTGTCCACCAGTCAGTGATTATATGAAAATTGATTCAAAACAAGGTGTGATTAGTACCTTTTTCTGTAAGTTCACAGTCCAGTCTGTTCAATATTTGTAAAGAGGTCTGAAAGTGAAATATTTTAATTTTAATTTAATCTCATGAGTGCATTTTGCTGACATAAAATCATAGTCTGCCTGTGACCTCACAATAGTTTGGTTATGATTTCATAAAATAAAAATAAAGGTCTTCTGAAAATTGAGANATCTTCCTCCCAGTGAAGGCTCTGGATAACTCAGCATTAACAACCGCACGGCACCACACTGAGTCACCGACCTGGGATGCAGTGGAGAAAGGGAGCAGGGAGTCCAACACCTGGAAAAGGGATAGAAAATAGTAAGGGTCTATATAACAATTTAAACTGTATTATTGTTATAATTATATATATAATATATAATTATATATATAATAAAATATATATAATATTATATATTATATACAATTTCTGTATAGAAGTATTAATTTTTAATTATATTTTCTTTTGCTTTTTCTGCAATAACTAGATCTGGAATTGTGATTGTTAAATAGATTTTTAAAATTTAAATTGTGCTAACAATAAATTCTTTGCTTTATATGTGAGGTGTTTCCGCTTTTCCTGTAAACAAGATTTTGAGCATAACAGTAGAAATAAAATATGTTGGACTAATAAACCATGTTTTATAAATTGCAGATGTTTGCCATTAACAGAGTATAACACAGGAGCATAAGAGAAACAGTAATACATCAAAGGACATGGCCAGCAAAGTGTTATCATGTGAAAGAAAAATATCTGCCAGTTCATCAGTATTTGTTCATGAACAATACTCAGCAGTCTCTCTGATGTCAGAAGTCCAATTTCTGACAAATGCTTTTGCCCATATTGACCTCTTCATTGTGAAATCATTGGCATTTGAAATCAATAATTACACGTGTGTATGTATCAGTGCTGATTAAAAGTTATCTAACCTGATCCATAGGTAACTGCTTTCTTTTGTGGACGTCATTACAAATATACATAGTAACAGTAGATAATTATTCATTTTTAATGTCGAATGATAGTAGACTGGTGAAGATTTGACATATGTGTTCATGCATGTTTGTTAATTATGTAGGTATGTGTTTGTGCAAGGGATTAACTGAGTGTTTGGCAAGGTGAAGGAAGGAAATCTGAGTTTATACTTGTAATAGTTGGTTGTTTTTTTTTGTTTTATAACATGTGAATGATGAACATCCTGTTTGTAGTCTGGCACGTAAAAGAATATATTTCAGAAGTTAGAGCCATTTTCTTCATTTGGGGTGTGGATAAAGACTCATTTAATTACTTAATTTATTCTATTATGAGAAATAACAGTGATGCACATTTGTTATTGGTAAGATACGTCTCTATTACTCTGGAAAATTTCTAAGGGAAAAACAAAAATGAAATGTTAGAGTACTATCTGTGCAGTAAATCCCCTAAACTTAGAATCTTAGAGGACAGCATGATAACACTAAAAAACTTGGCATTTAATCTTCTGGTTTTTGCCCTTAGTCTACAACCTCATAATTTCCAGACAACACAAATAATTGGTTTATGTTCTTTTTCTGGCAACCGCATAGGCTATCCAGCAGGACACATTTTGAACAAATCATGATATTACACTTAGAGCCACTGATTCAAATTACTTGAAGTAGGTGGAAACAGTGCTATCCAGCAAGGAAAACTGCATTAGTACATTTCCAAGAATGACTGTTCAGCCTGTGGCTGCACTTGGTGCTACGTTTATTTCTTGGTTTTCCTTTAAAACAGTGTCAATCTTTTTGTCCACCAGTCAGTGATTATATGAAAATTGATTCAAAACAAGGTGTGATTAGTACCTTTTTCTGTAAGTTCACAGTCCAGTCTGTTCAATATTTGTAAAGAGGTCTGAAAGTGAAATATTTTAATTTTAATTTAATCTCATGAGTGCATTTTGCTGACATAAAATCATAGTCTGCCTGTGACCTCACAATAGTTTGGTTATGATTTCATAAAATAAAAATAAAGGTCTTCTGAAAATTGAGATCTACTTCACAGAATTACAGGGGAAAAAAAAACTTTCAAAGGAATATGAGATTATGTTCCTGACACCTGAAGTTTTCCTATGTGGATGTTTATTCTATAACACACAATACACAGAAAGTCTATGGCAACTGCATTCCTAATTCAGATGGTAAATTTGAATCTAGAGCAAGGTCTCTGGATTGTCTCTGGGTACTGGAGGACAATGCAATTTCTGTGGTCTGAAACTACACTAGTAAGAGGAAGAACATGCTATCTTGGAGACTTCCAATAATAAGATAGAAACCAAGAACGGTTTCTACTTTAACAATAATATACCAATTTTTGCAAGAATCTGAAGCTGAACATCTGTATCCTTGCCAAATTTCTGTATAGATGTCTGTATTCTACTTCTCTGTATTTCTCTCCAAGTTCTGCTTGGCATCATGTTTGCCTTCTTGTCATTACTTACACTGCTATGTCATAGAATATTAATATTGTATTAAAAAATAGATTTAAAATTGCTTTTGAATCCTCTCTTCAGCTGCCTTTCTACTTAACTATCAAGAGATAATGATAGGTTCCTTCTCAGGCAATAAAGCATTTTAATGAAACACCCTAAACAGATTGCTTGTCCCATGAGTGTGTGTTGGGCTGTTGTGTCGGTGTACATATAAAAATACAGCCATTCAGTTATAGTTATCTCACCCGGCTCTTGTAAGTCAGTTTTTCATTGTTTTTGTAGCCCTTTTCTTATTTTATCTTTACAGCTGGATCATTTTCATCCTTTTTGTACTCAGAGATAAGCTCTTTGGCTACTGTTCCTAACCACACCAATGATTCTCCCCCTTTACTCTGAGCTAGCGAGAACCCACCTGGAGTACTGTGTCCAGCTCTGGAGTCCTCAACAGAGAAAGGACATAGAACTGTTAGAACAGGTCCAGAGGAGGGCCACAAAGATGATTAGAGGGATGGAGCACCTCTCCTGTGAGGACGGGCTGAGAGAGCTGGGGCTGTTCAGCCTGGAGAAGAGAAGACTCCAGGCAGAGCTTATTGCAGCCTTCCAGTATCTGAAGGGAGCCTACAGGAGTACAGAAGAGGGACCCTTTGTCAGGAAGTGTAGCTACAGGACAAGGGGTAGTGGTTTTAAATTGAAAGAGGGGAGATTTAGATGAGATCTTAGGAAGAAATTCTTTCCTGTGAGGGTGGTGAGGCACTGGAACAGGTTGCCCAGGGAAGCTGTGGACGCCCCATCCCTGGAAGTGTTCGAGGCCAGGCAGGATGGGACTTTGAGCAACCTGGTCTAGTGGGAGGTGTCCCTGCCCATGGCAGGGGGGTTGGAACTCTGTGATCTTTAAGGTCCCTTCCAACTCTAACCATTCTATGACTCTATGAATGATGTTTTCATGCAAGTAGTGATATTTGAGTTATGAATTTGCCAGTGTACAAGAAAGTAGAACCTGACTGATACAAACCATGATAAGCACCATGTTATTCTCTCATCATATTAGGGAAGTTTCATTGCAAAAATTTGCCAGCCAGCTGGATGCCAAAATTTGTGGATATTTGGTAAAAGGAAGAATTCAGAGAACCTCAGTATCTACAGGCTATCCCAGGGTCATGATTGGCATCAGGAAAATACATGCATCTTACAGGGACCAATTGAAGTATGTTATAGCTAATACTAAATGCAGAATAATATATTATCCTGTGCCTTGTCACAGCTTATGCAGATATTTCAGGTACACCACCACATTCAGGCCTGCGTTTCCACATGTTCTTTGAAAGAACTAAGATGTGTTTGCTCTTGTTTGATGTGAATCACCTAAGATTCTGGTTTCTCCACTTGTCTTTTTTAAATTAATTAAAGAAGCAAGAAGATTAATAAACGTCCTGGATATTCTAATGCTTCAGATTTGCAACTTCTTCCAAACTACATATTTCACTACAGAACAATGGTAGCAGTCAAAGTATTTGAGGACAAGTTTTGGGAGAGTCCTAATGTCTCAGGAAATAATGAAAAAAGTGTTGAAACTTCATGTCTTTCCTTTTAATGTCTCTGATTCTTGGACCTGGTCACTCAGGGAACTTTGGTGTTATTTTCCAGCTGGAGCTTGGCAGTTCAGGCCAAGGCAGCCATGAACAAGGAGATCTATGGGTGGCTAGAAAGTTTGGAAACCAACTGCTGAACTGTTTGGGAACTGTCAGGATTCAGTACTTAATAACAAGTCCATCTGAATGATTTTTTAAACAGCAAAGTACTTTCTATCAAGACTGAAATGCCTTTGCAGTCATCCAGTGAGTGAAGTGGACTTATAGGTCAGTGGAACTGGATCAGACCCATTCCCATACAAATTCAAGTTTATCCTTTCTCTATAGTATCTATTTCTGGTTATTTCCTTGAGATACACTATTCCCAAAGTGACTTTAACTTTGTTATGACCTGTCCAAATTTCTAAAAATAATACAACTCTGAGTGAGATAACCAGCTAAGTAATTAAGACACTAAGCCAGGAAATCAAATTAAGATGCCACAGCCATAATGAACTCAGAGTGTCAGGACACTTACAGACCAGACACAACAGATGGTAACTGTCTAAATCCTTTAATTCCATTGTTCAGTGACATAATATTAAAATAAAGATCTCTATGTTTCTCACACGTACCTATAAAGTTACAGATATCCTCAGCAAGTGTTCAAAGACACCACTAATTCAGTCTCTCATTCACCTCTAACTCATTATTTCAAGACTGATTTCTGGTGAAATGTTACTAAAACCCTGTCTGAGCTAGTCCATGACTACATGAACCACATGTTCCTCTTCTATCGCTTGTCCTGCACACCAGTGCTACTTCCTCAGCCCAACTGGTTGGAGCTGGGATCCTGCTTCTGAGTTACTGACACTGCAATGTGTCATGGGTTTGTGTCAACTAAATAGTAACCTTAACAAATTGTTCTTGGAAAACAAAAATAAATTATCCAGAAATATCCCTGAAAAGTCTGGCAGCCGTAAGTCTGAGGGAATTAGATGCTGAAGAAGGTGGCAGCACATGATAAAAGAAGGGATAAATGACTAGAAAGCGTGAGCAATCGGAGAATAGTAACTGACATTTCATATTCTGAAGTACTAATACTATGGAACACATCATGAGAGAAACCAGAAAAATATTACAGGGTCAAATCTGTTGGACACCTTCTCTGCTGTGCATAGATGAGTAGGTCCTAATTAGCAGATTGCAAGAAGGTGGACACAGAGAGGCCACTGCTGAGGGGAGCAGGAACAAATTAGGCTTACTCCTTCGACACATCTTTGCAATGATAAAATGAAAAGGTGCCGAATACTTCTGAGACTACTAATGAGTTTTAAAAATATAGATATTAATTTTAAAATACAAAAGATAATACACTGAGCATGAAGAAACCATATTTTAGGCCTCATTATATGAGATAAAGTTAATAAGAGCTTTGACAGATTATAACTGCTTAGAGATTTGTGATCATACTCTTGTTATTTTCAGTATAAGAAACCCTATCTGATAAAGTGTAATCACTAGATCATTTTTCTCAAGAAAATCCAAAGAAAGACAGAGGGGACTGAAAGACATTTTATGATACAAAAAGTGAAGAATAAAAAAACATCAGTACAAACCTAAAAAGCAAGGGAGGAAGGAAGGAAGGAATGAAGGAAGGAACAAAGGAAGGAAAAGAGAAAAGAGAGGAAAAGAAAGAGAATGAGAGAGTAAAGAAACAAAAAAAGAGAAAATAAAAAAATAGAAATAAAGAATAAAAGAAAGAATGAAAAATAATTGGGGAATAGGAGAGAAAAAAAGAAAGAAAGAGAAAAAGAAAGAGGAAAATCAAACACATGCCAAAGGAAAATAATTATTTTTAAAAGATTTCACTAATAACAAAAAGTTTAGCAACAGTAATGGCCTGTTACTGAATGGAGATGACAGTGATCATTAGTGTTGCAGATATCTTCTATAAATATTTCTGTTCTGCATTTGGAAAGTAGGATGACGTACTTGTTAGACAAATGTAGTGCTTTCCAGATAAACCACATTTACAGGGAGTTAACGTTTTGAAAACAAGGGTCTAAACCCTTCATTGACAACACTAGCGATGGAGAAGATCTATTAGCAGCCAGGGTTAATTTGCACATATATTTTGCAACATCCAGAGGCACTTAGTTGGAAGACTTTACATTGGAAAGAATGTAAAAGTTAAGTCTGATCTGGAAAAATGCAGGCAATCAAACTATGCTGATTCACAGGGACACTCTAAGCAAACATTGCTGCCTTCATATTTGCAAGCTGCAATGAAGAAGCTTTGATTAGAGAAATAGACGGTTCATTTTTGTGGGTTTTGAGTAGAAGAGTTTACCCTCCCTCTTACACTGTGTTTTTGTGGCAAGGGTTTTGTATGGGTTCAATGCAGCCAGTCATTGTTCCACCCAGCAGATGGCAGAAAGTCAATTATAATACTTTCAAAGCAAATTAAAATTAAAATTTTGGAATTTTAATTTAAAATGTCTTTAAGTCTGTGACAAACAGGGGAAAAATATTGAAAGCTTAACAGCATTATTGGTAAAATCTGTCTAGTTTGAATGAAAAATGTATTCCTTTTTGGAGAGTGTCATGGCTGCAATTTTTTATGCTAGATCTAGTGCTTGTTAATACAGGCAGCTGAGAGGACTAAAGAGGCCTTAGCATGCAAAGGTTTGGGGATCTATATTTTATGAACCCTTTTCCAGGACTGGATGGTTGTCTTTTTGTTTTGGGGAATAGGATTTTACGACACAATAATCCATGCAACTCTTTGATGTGTGGATTTATGACATTGTCATCCAAACTTTTTCAGAGTGATCACAGGAGAGAACATGAAATGGTTTAGGAACTAGCTGTCAGAGAGAAGTTGTAGATGTGCTGCCACCTACAGAAACAGAAGTTTCTAATGGGGTTTCAGATGGAAAGACAGTTGGCTGAGTGTTCAACATCCTCCTCAATTATCTGAAATGATATGTAATTAATAAAGTTCACAGATGACATGAAGTTGGCAGAATGGTGGGAAACAGAAGACAGAATAGCTGTATCCAGAAATATCAGCTTTTCTGGCAACATCCATTCAACAAAATGACTTGTAAACTGCTACATACAAAATTACACACCTAGAAAGAAGGAAAGAGTCTAATATTACCTGTGATTACCTGTGTCCATTATCCTGGTCTTTTTAAAGGAGTATCACGGAGGAAAGCATAAAATCCCTGCAAAACACAAACAGCTGTTACATAAAAGCTGATATATTATTAAATTTATTTACATAGAAATAATCAATGGGAGCGAAGGGAGACATGTTTTCTTCCTGTACACATTGCAGGAGTACAGCTTCCTTATTTTCATATCCAACTTTTAAAAAGGCTTATAAAACATCAATAAAAATTTAGAAAATAAAAGAAAATTATCCCAGTGGCTGAAGAAATTGCTTAACTGAGAGACCGATTTTCCAGAAAGAGCTGACTTAACACGACCATTATAGAAAGCTGACTTAATGAGAGTGCCTGAACGCCTTCAAGGAAAGAAAATTGGAACATCATTTGGCTTGTGTTAGAACCTCAGAAGGTATGAAAAACCTATACAGTGAGAAATTGAAAACAGAACTCCTTGAATTTGATTCATGACCTGAATAGTTTAACTGTGAGTGATTAACTATAGGTGAAAACCACCAAGAAAGCAGAAAAATCTCCATTTATTTGTCAGACTAAATGGTTTTCTAGTTGATTTATTTTAGTTAAATAGAACTTATTTGATTCAATAAATGGATAATTGTCAAACATACAGATCCCAAAACAGTGAAACTTGAAATTAGTTATCAGAAGCTATTCTTGTGTTTTGTTGATTTGTTTTGTTTCTTTTTCACAGGTCTCCATGTGAACAAGGACAGGTCTACAGTTTACAGCCAGTAGCAGTACATATTATAAAGATTCTTTAGAATTTAACTTTAGTAAATTAAGCAAATATTTCTTTCTCAGAAATATTACGGCTTTTGACACAGACAGCATTTGGACACAGATTTATTTTCATATTTATAATACATATTTGACATAACAACTTTAATTTTATTTCGTGTTTGCTTGTTTACTCATTTTAAATAACAATTGTTGACCTTTTCTCTGTTCTAGAAGGTATAAATACTTTTCAGAAGAGCATTAGAATCCTCGTGGTAGTGAAACCTGTAGTCCTCTTGTGCTTGCTTTCTGCATGACAATGTAATACATATTTATTTAAACACATTCTCCTCTCAAGCACAGCAAAATAATCTTCAGAATCAAAACCATATTCAGCTCCCCTTTATGAAATACTTCAGTAATCCATTTATTCAATAATATTTTGATGTTAGTGAATACAACATCTAAATTTAAACATTACAGCAGCAAGAGTACTCTCCCTGCATTTTAAACCATGTAGGTCCAGCTTTCTAAACTATTTTCTTCTCAATTAGACTCGTTTTAGTTTTAGCACTCCCACACTAGAAGACTTGTTATGTTCTACAAGCGTCTTTAATGGTATGCTACACTACCATCTTCTGGAAAGAGATGAAAATAGATTTTTTAACTGCTTAATATCTAAACAGGTTTTTTTTTTCTGTTTTCTTCATAATTTGCTCACTATATGCTGATACTTTCCAAAGCCCACTCCAGATTTTTCTGAACAGGGAAAACCCAAAATATTAAGACTTAACCATGTGTTTGAGAAATCTCTCCTTAAGGAGGGAGTTTTTCTTTCCTCCATTTAAACTGTACTTCAAATTATACTTCTTGACATTTTAAGGCTCATTAACAATTTACTTGACAACAAGAAGTTTTTCCAGATTAAGACAACTTTAGTGTAAAGGACCCGCATTTCATTAGTTGAAATTCAGAATTTAGCTTTTTTATGTTGTCATTAACATCAGCCTAGAAAGCAAAGTTCATGCCTCATTCAAAGTTACAAAAAATTTCCAGTAAATGTATCCAAGCTTGTGGGTTGGCCCAGTATAGAGATAAGACTGTTTATGAAGGTCAGTCCTGGGAGACAAAGGGCTAGATTTTGGTGTAGCGAGCCAAAAAGAGGAGCATTTTTGGATCAAATAAACCAATGTAGTGGCTGCAACCAAAACTACAACATATTTCTTTTGAAATTAAAAGTTATGCTCTATATTATAAAAAAGAAAAATGATGCAGTATCGCCTTTCTCATATTTCACATTCTATGCAATGAGTATTTGTAATTTTGAACATCATTCATGTAAGGCTTTTATGCTGAGATTGACCATCCTTTTAACTGTGATTTTGATTAACAAATGGAACAAATCATGGCACTTCTATACCTAATTACTCTTATAAATGCAGTTCATGTCATAGTTTTGAGATACATACTGTAGGAATATGTATTATTGAAGAAAATGACAGAAGTGGCAAAAGATCTGTATAGTGAATTTGGAAAAGAAATTACTCCTTTTGAAAGCACTGTGGGAACCCTATTAGCACACTTTAATATGTCTGACGAAATTAGACTGTTTAGGTTACCTTAAGGGACAACAAGACTTTAGAAAGACAGATACATGAGGAGAATCATAGAATGTTTAGAGTTGGAAGGGACCTTAAAGATCATCGAGTTCAAACCCCCTTGCCATGGGCAGGGACACCTCCCACCAGACCAGGTTGCTCAAAGTCCCATACAGCCTGGCCTTGAACGCTTCCAGGGATGGGGCATCCACACCGTTTTTGGGCACCCTGTTCCAGTGCCTCGCCACCCTCACAGGAAAGCATTTCTTCCTAAGATCTCATTTAAATCTCCCCTCTTCCAATTTAAAACCATTACCCCTTGTCCTGTAGCTATACTTCCTGACAAAGAGTCCCTCTCCAGCTCACCTGCGGCTTCCTTCAGATACCAGAGGGCTGCTATAAGGTCTCTCTGTAGCCGTCTCTTCTCCAGGCTGAACAACTCCAACTCTCAGCAGAGCAGAGCAGAGAAACAAAGAAATAAATATTTAAACTTATGACTAGTGTCCTGTTGCCTTCTGTGCTATTTATACTTTCAGTATTTCTTCATTTTCTGTTTGAACATTCAGAGTGAGAAAGAAAAAAAAAATTTTTTTTAATCTATACTTTTTAGTTTGCATATCTTGTATTTTCAAAGTAGATAATACCACAAAAAGATAGTAATGTTTTCTGTAATATATTTTTTTACTTTATTTTTTTTCTGGCTTTGGTATCTGAGGAAATGAGTAAATATGGACAGATATCCTATTTTGACTGATATTTCAGTAGAATTTTATGTCTGTATTCCTTGCCTTAATGATTCACTAACAAATTAGAAGGTCAGTGTGGTAGGAACAGATAGGTTTCATTTCAAAAGAATATGGGAGAACAGAATTCTACAAAGATTAAAACATATCTGTGAAAGTTAAATGGATGAAAAGCTACCCGAATTATGATTATTTTTTTAAATTTATTACTCAACATTTCAATCTTTTCCTTTGAAATGTGGAGTTTATACTTAAAACTTTTCTTCCAAGAATATTAGAATTTCTTTTTTTTTAAATAGGAAATATTCAGGTAAGAATAATTCCAAGTGCTGTAGGGACTGACATACAAACTAAAAATTTGGAGTAAGTGGAAGAACATTGTTTATTTAGTTAAAGAAAAATGCAAACTTTTAAGCAGGTGTTATATTTTCATTAGATGAGCTGTACAACTCCATAAGAAAAGTAAATCCATCTGTTGTTTTTCTTTTTCAGTTTTCAAATGCTTTAATGTCCTGTATACTTGGTCATTTCTCTGTGATTAGTCTACTTAGTTATTTACTTTACAGCAAATATTTTTTATTACTGTTATTTTTTGTGGTTTAACTCATGGGGCATTCTGTCTGTTCAGCAGGACAGAATTTATCCTGGAATACTTAAGGAAAATACATGTTCTCTAACAGAAATTAAGTAAATTTTGGTCATTGTACCTTTCAGTTGACTTCGAAAACAATCTAGTTGAGCTGAAGCTCTGCTACTTCATGTTTAGATTAATTGAACATTCAATGATGATGAACATAATTAAATGCAAATTCATTCTTGGAATCACTTGAGCATCAGCAGAAAATCTATTCTCATTACATCCCCAGATGTAGTGGCATTTGTACAGGCTAACAAATCTTGTCTTGCAAAACGTCAAGGAACCTTCCGTGATCACATCACACAACTGCTATGTGGTCTAAGGTAAGGTGACTGCTTCTAGAACCTGCTTCATTTTTACGCTTGATGTGCCAGATATGAAAAGAAAACTCCTGCTGGTACTTTTTTTTTGCACTAATGTGTATTTTTTTTGCATTGCCAGGTAAATAACACTGTGATGGTTTGAATTCCTCTTTATTGGGACATGCTCGATAGGCTTCTTGTATTATTAAATGTATCAGTAGTCCTAGTGTTGATATGCTTATATGTCCTAGAGTAGCTGTTTTAGGTTTTGTGTGTGTATGTGTTTGCTTTTTTCCAATAAATAACATTTTGCTTGACTTTTCTTTACAGTGTTTTTCCATTCTAACAAAGAGTAAGTTAGTAGGAAGTAGAAATCAGAAAGTGTAAAAATTGACTTCCTGCTTCTGGAAGATTACAAAAATTTCCCATTCATCTGCACATTCACAGGTAGGAACAGTGAAGTCACTAAAATGATTCATGTGTTAAGAGTTGTATGCGTTAAGATAAAGATTTTTTTTAATGATAACCATATTATGGACCTGGTTTTAATTTCTGGATGTTAATGAAATAGGAACATATACATCTTTTTGCATTGTTCTCTGAAAACTCCATGTTCAAACTTAGATTTTCTTGTTTCATCCTAAAAAGAAATAAGAATAAGTGTTTTGTGAGCTGTTTGAATTTTAAACAAAGAAATAAGACATCATTGGTAAATGCAGTGGGCTGAGATTCTCATTATTTTTCAGGAATATCTTGAATCTGAATAATGATTCAGTTGTTGGTTTATAGTTCAAAATACCATGTTCCGTCCCTTAGAAAGGTGCGTGCAAATGTAAGTTAGTTAATGTTATATAACAAGCGAGCAATCATATTTTAGGTATACAAAAAGATAGCAAACGGATCTTACGATAAGGCAAAACAAATGGATCTTATTTTTGAAAAAGTCTTGCATGCAGGATGTAATTTTTCTGTTACAAAAGTTCAATATTGAAAATTATTATGCAGAAGTGTAAAATACATATCCATTTATAAATCGGTATTTAAAGAAAACTGGGAACTATACCACGTATTTTCAGTAGATGAAAGAAAAGAGTCATGAGTCATTTTAAAGGCAAAAATACTTAAAAGAGCAGAAAAATGAATGAAGCAGGCCAACAGAGATGGAAAATTATTGTTGTCAAGTCATGGCACAGGGACAGTGAATAACTAGAAGTCCATGAGAAAGGGTTCTGAATTAATAAATAAAAAGCCTTTTTTATTTTGTAACTAAAGACTATGTCTTAAAGTATAAGTAACACTATTAAACCAGGTATACAGCATGTTCTTCCCTCATAACACTGTCAGCTAAAGAGACTAAATATCTATATTATGATGTCAAAATCCCAGTGATACATTAGACACAGACATCATCCACTCACACATGTGGGTGATATGTGTTGGCACCCCCCTTGCCTTGGAAAAACATGCAGTGCAGCCTGCATCACTTTAGTATCAGTGGGGGATTTTTTTATTACAGTTTCTTTGTGCGTCAGTGGCCAGGGTGTTAGCTTGGGAGATCTGGGTGTAGTCCCTGCTTGGGAACATCAGATCATCTCTGCTCCAGCTGCCTGTGTATAGAATAGAGACAATATTATAGTCCCTTTTTGCAGGAGTACAGCAATCTGGAATGCATCCAGGTTTGCTTCCTAAGGTACTCTGCTTATAAGGGCTATAGGTTCTCCTCAGTGAGATGGGGCTTTGAAGAGAGTTACAGAAGGGTCTTTCTATCCGGTGTAAGAGATGCACACTCATGCAATGAACAGGTACAGAGAGAAAAGGGAAAAGAAAGAAAGAAAAGACTACTTTTCATTTGTTTTCAAATGGTTGCATCAGATTGTTATACTAGCAAGTGAGACTTTGGTTTTTCATTAACAGCATTGCATATATAGCATCATTTTTTCCTGAAAATTGCCACTTTGAAGTAGGAGTGTCCAGAACAGAGATGTCCAATAATAATAATTGTGAAAAAAATGGCAGAGTAGTTTATTATGTTCTAACTTTTAAAGGGAAGCAGCACTGGGAGATAAGAGTATAGCTCCCCAAAAATCTTATGCCAGAGTAACGTGTAAGTAGAAAAAGCTGGCCCCCTAAAATTTGTAGCTGTTGTGACAATGTTTTTTGTGGAGTTATTTAAGCATTCTAATGACAATGAAGTGGTTCCTTTTGACTTGATTATTTCAATTATAGTTGAAAATTAAATATTTTGAAATACTTAATTTTATGAAAAGAAATCTTAAGATTTTTATCATCTTGTCTTGACTGGGACAAAACCAAACTTCAGAACTTCTAGTGCTTCCCAGTGCTGTGCAATAATATGTGTGATGAAGATATTGCATACCTCCTCTTTTAATGAAGCGTTGTAACAATAAAATCTCGAGATTTGTTAAATCGTGTTCTGGGTGCATTTTGGATATTTAATGGGCAGATATTTTTAGTAGATTATTTTTGTAAAGGAAAAAGTCTTACAAGCACATATTGATGGTACTTGTGTTCCCTGAAGGATGGAAAATGCATCTGAGATGGTTATAAAAGCTTGGTTCACACCAACTGCAATTTGTGTGAAGAAAATAGAGGGGAGTGTCCACTATGGGAGTTACTTTTCTCTTTGGGAAAAAAAAAATAAATGTTTATTATATTCAGAAATAGCTGTCATGTAATTTAGTGTCAGTTGTTTATTTTTCTTGCAGCCTTCAGTAATTTAATATTAATGTCCTGTAGGGCCAGGTGAAATACAACATTAATACATTAACTCTTAATAAGGCTGTTGGTTGTTGGGTTGTTTTGTTTGGTTTTTTTTTTTTTTTGCCAGCTTCATCAGATAGTCGCTGAATTTCAAAAACTCAAGATATGATCTTTGCTTAAATATATTTAAGCAAATCCTTGAATGCTGCCAACAGTACATGCAGGAATCTTTTCCTACAGAAATGTTCCACACAGAGTTTACGAGCATAGCTGGCCTCTCTAGCCACTGGCTTGCACTACCTTTCTTCCTATTTTGCATTCCCATGAATAAGAATGAAACATTATTTATTCTTGGCTCTTCCAAAAAGGGATTGAAGGAGAAACTTGACTCTTGCCCTTCAGTTTCCCCACCTCCTCCACTAAGACCAGATGTCACAGACATGTGCTAGCATTCAGCCATCCCTTTTGTATCTTAATCATGTTCATCTCTGAACTTACTCATTCCCAGGAGTCAACAAAGAGTAGTTGAGCAGTAGGAGTAGTTATGGGAAAGAAGAACAAATAGTGCAGATGTCAGGAACTAAACCTAGATCATATTGAAAATCTCCCTTGCCTCTCATGGAGCTCAAATCTCTTCACAGTCACAGTCCAATGGTTTTAGTTTTCTTACATCAACCCTGACTGCAGGTCAAAGACTAGGACAGCAGGAGGTTTGCTTAGTGGTGGGGTATGTCCTATATACATAAAGCAATCTCTGCTTACTGATGGGAGCTCACAGATTTCAGCGAGCTACACCCAGGGATCACTGTTTTCCTCTATAGACTTCACTTAGGATCTATCCTTTACCAGAGGCAACTAAGGAGGAGGATAATCAGCATGAAGAATAAGAGGGGAACAACAAAATGAGGAGAGCAAAACAAGCAGAGAATTGAAAAACAGGGGGAGAATGATTTCTGTCCTGTGATGAGGCTGAATATGGGAGAGGAGGCATGAGAAAGCCTTATGAAATATGATGTTTGTTTTCTATGTGGCCACCAGATGACACTATCGAACTAGGAATAAAATATTTTTTCTTCTCAAGAAGCGGTAGGAAAGAACTAATTTCTCTGAGCACGTTTGGTGTGTTTTTTTGCAAAGACACTTTGAAATTCAAAAACGTGGTTGTAAAAGTATCAGTACCACTGCTATATGCACAAATTATGAGGAAATGTGTCTCATCTATGCCTTCAATTACATCAAGTCTTTTCAAAATAGCATTATTTTAACCCTTCAGATACCTTATTTCTCTTGGTAAGAACTGGCCAAGCAACACTGTCTGAGCAATGAACACACATTCATTAACACTTATTTGCATTTTGCCCCAATGTTTGATACAATTGCTTCTTCCCCATTATGTTCTTGCTCTTTGCAAATATGAGGCAAAGAGTTTTTGCTTCCATTTTAATGTGTGTGTGTGTGTATAGTACCATGATTAAATCTCAGTTCAGCTTAGTTTTGATGACTTTACTGTTATGCGTATCTTTCATTGGCATTTCTTTACAGGAAATTTTAACCCATCATGAACATTGGTTTGGTAAATTTATTTTGCATTTGCAGCAAGAATTACAAAAAATCCAGTTGGATATATTAACAGGACCTACACTTGAAATTACTCCTTTTATTCACTTCTGCTCTAAGTTGTGTAAATGCAATAACAGCACAATAACTAGTAATTGAAATTAACATTTAATTTCCAAAGCTAGCAATATTTCATCCATTTATATTATTGTTTCTTTTTTTGCTGTAATAACAGATATGTAGTCTTTAACAATAGAACTATTGTAATACAGGTATTGGACTGTCCAACATGATGATCACCTAAAAATATTTAATGTAGAATAAATCCAGAATCAAAAATATCCTGCTCTTCACCTCTCTTCAGCTTGAAAATAAACTATATAAATTAAAATCACCTATACGCTCCCTGTCACAGATGATAGCACTGACATAATTTAAACACACTTGAATGATTTGTAACAGGCTTTGAATGTTATTTGAAGCTGAAATAATAAATTAGTACTAATATTATAAGCTGTTGATATGTAAATACTGTTTTGGTTCCTCAAAATGCTTGGCAAAATGCCCAAAGCAGATCAACAGCCATCTGAACTGTACAGTCTGCATAAATGTGCCTCAGTCTCCTTAATTAAGCAAACAGATGCTTGCTATATTATTCTGTGTTCACACTTGACACACTCACTTCAGTGACCATTCAAACATGATTCTTATTTTTTCCCTTCTTTTATACTGAGCAATTGTCTGTTGTTGCTCTCTAAAATTGAGTTAGTTTTTAAGCGAAAGAATTGGCCTTGAGATAAAACTGCACATGGTTCTTGCTGGTTGTTTTCCACTGAAGCTATTTTCCAACAGGATATTGAGTTTTCGTTAGAAGGACGTTTTTTGGAATGTGGTTGCTTTCTGTGGACAATTTAATCTTTTATTTTTGTTGGAAAGAGAGAACACCTGACAGCTGAAAAGCCTTTGGCTGAAAACAAAACAAAACAAAACGATTTGGAAATGCCCTTCAGTGCCTTACATCACACATCCAAGTCAGACCGCCCCCCCAGACTGTGCTGCAGTCACCCCTTGGTGCACCCCAACAGTCAGGACAACAGAGCTTTTCAGGGTGGGGAGGCGCTGGGTAGCAATAGCTGGAAAATGGGCAACTTCAAGTTTTATAAACCCCAAAGGGATGTTTTAAAGCAAATTTAAACCAAGGCTTATGATGAGTAGGCTGAGATGCTTTCTACTGCATTTTTCAATAGAAAAAAATTAAAAAGAAATCATGTATTTTGTGGCCTTTCCCATCATTTAGTTTATAGCGCCCAATTTGCACGAACTAATTCAAGTGACAAAGGCCAGGTTGGGGTGTCAAACTGCAGGTGGGGCAGGATAAGGCCTGGTGAAGGGAACTAGGTCAGACAGAGCCTGGGATGGCCAGACAGGACTGTGAGGACAAGGACAATACCAGGGGCAGCTGGGATGTCAGGTCAGCAAGTCAGGGTCCAGATGAGCAAGTTGAGTGTCTAGACATAGAAGTGGCTGCAATACATACACAAAGTAACTAAGACTGGGGCGAAGCATGGGCACCTCAGCATTAAATCAGTTTCCAAGGAAAAAATAAAATATATCCAGAAGCAACCCATCAGCAAACTGTAGACTGTGCTGATTATCTGCATCTCGCATCACAATTGTGCAGTAGAAGTGTAACTACTTTTCTTTGAGATGTAAAACATTAACCATGGATGGCAGGTCCTGAGTTAACCTTTCCCAAATGCTTGCTTATAGTCATGTGTCTGAGAGAAATGTGCTGATGTGAGCCACAGATATTCTGGAAAGGACTTGGAAATGATCTCTGTGTCTGACAAGGCTAAAAGCATCAACAACTGTTCTACAAATATGTTAAAGCTTGTCTGCTAGGGCAGTACTAGACTTAGAGATTTTTTTTTTTTTCCCCAAAACATGAAAAATATTATATCATTAATACATGTAGGAATACATAAAAGGAGTAAGAACTTTTGGGTCACACGGCTGGAAGCAAGTTTTGCCTGACATGTAAATATCTACATGTGCAAGAAAGCTGTTCACAGTGCTGCTCCCCACACTGCAGGTCCTTCGGTGGTAGCTGATGGAGCCCCCAGAGTTTAGGGTGGCAGCTCTGGGTCACAGATGCAAAGATGCTGCCTTATGGGGGAATTAAGACTGAGACATGGAGATCCCCATAAAATGTGGGTCTACTGGAGAGGAAGGTGTAGCTTTGAGCTGCTTGGACGTGTAGGAATGCACATTCTGTGCCAGGAAATTGAAGCAGCCCTTACATGTGAGAAGCACTGGGGAGCTTCTTGCTTGCCTGTCAGTCATGCTCAAGTGTATTTTTCTCCTTGCCAGGAATTTTGCCTTTGGACTAGCTGTGTTTATCTCTTCCACAAGATTTTCTTTTTTTGTGTGTCTCTGATGTCCTGGATTTAATTTTACCCTTAATTCTAACTTTTTTTTTTCCCTCCTTAAGTCACAGTATTATTCACCTAAAGATGTCCACATGACAGTTATTAGTACATAAAATCTTTTCCTTTAGTCCTTCTTTAGAGCTAGTCTGATTTAATTCATTTACAGCTAACAAATGCCATCTAGTGGTTTTTTTGTGCTAAATTTAGCAGCTAATAAAATATAGTAGCTCAGTGTTAACTGACATTTCTAAAATTAATAAACAGTTAATACAGAAAAGAAAAATGCATACTTAGGGCATGCTCTTGTTATCTCTACTGCTTCTGTGGACTGAGAGGTAAGTGCATATTGATCTGGTGGTGTTGAGGCATGGTATCTTCTTACCAGCTACATAATTAACAGGACAAACCAAGTTCATGAAATCATGTTCCATTTTCTGAGTAAAAGTTGAGAAACCCAATATGAGACAACGCTGTGCACTGGTAGCTCAGAAAACCAACCGCATCCTGGGCTGCATCAAAAGAAACATGACCACCAGGGAGCGGGAGGTGATTCTCCCCCACTACTCTGTGCTCATGAGACCTCATGTGGAATACTGTGTCCAGCTTTGGAGTCCTCAACACAGGAAGGAGAGGGACCTGTTGGAAGATGATCAGAGGGCTGGAACACCTCTCCTATGAGGACAGACTGAGAGCTGGGGCTGTTCAGCCTGGAGAAGAGAAGGCTTCGGGAAGACCTTATCACAGCCTTCCAGTATCTGAAGGGTGCTACAGGAGAGCTGGAGAGGGTCAGGGAGTGTAGTGATAGCATGAGAGGTAATGGTTTTAAATTGAAAGGGGAGATTTAGATTGGATATTAGGAAGAAATTCTTTCCTGTGAGGGTGGTGAGGCACTGGAACAGGGTGCCCCAAAAAGTTGTGGATGCCCCATCCCTGGAAGTGTTCAAGGCCAGGCT
>VZRU01014659.1:494718-507243 GCA_013398155.1 Pedionomus torquatus | reverse complement strand
TGTCCCTGCCCATGGCAGGGGGGTTGGAACTCGATGATCTTTAAGGTCCCTTCCAACTCTAACCATTCTATGATTCTATGATTCATAACTGTGATGATAAAGAGGTGCATACACTAGTCCTTCTTTTAGGCAGAGGACCCAGGCAGAGGTAACACATTACTAGCAAAGAGGTACCTAGGTTCCTCTGTCAGCTTTATAGCGAACTTGTTAGGGTATTTCAGGTCTCTTGCCTTTCTCTCTCACTCATGACAGAGCTTTTTAAATACCTCAGCATCTTGATGTCCAGGTCATGTATCCATGGCTAGCCATTGTATCTCTCTGCCTGTGCCTGTAGTTGGCTTCTGAGCGCCATCACACTTTCCCAGTACCACTGAGTCAGGTTGAACTGGGGAGCAATGATTCTCAGCTGCACAGTCCTTTTACCCTTGAAGCAGTAAAGAGACTATGCTGGGGCAGTCTACCTGATCCTGCTGTAGGACAACATTGACTTACTATGCCCAGGAAAACTAAAAATTAGTAAAAATCCTTTTGTATAGATGTTTTTTTTACATATTGATTATTTTTTCTCACTTTATTTTTGTTCAGGAGACTTTTCAGGAATGCCAAGTATCTACACTGAGCGTTGCCTAGAAAAGAGTGATGGATGCAGTTCTACATTAAATATACTAAACAGTTCATGAGGTTAAAAGGATAACATAATAAACACATTTCACAAACTCACACTTGCTCAACTGTTTACATTCAGATCCGTAGGAGAAACAAAATCTGATTAATGGAGCTACTCTGGTAGTTTTCATATTAACTGATCAAATCCCCCTTTTTAGACATGAATGTCATAACATTACCTAAATGTATATTTTACAAAGTTGTTGGGATTTTTATAGTGGAATCAGGGTCACTAATGAACTTCAATTCCATTTGGTCTGCATAAGTCTAGAAATGCACTTTCACAATACATGCTCTGTACGTACCCCTGTCTTCAGTGTGACTGAATTAGTAGAATTGAAATAAAAGCCACAATGAAATAAAAAACCTAACAAGGACAAAAATATATCAGGTAAGTAAGTTACATTTATGGTAACTGATTTTCCATATATTCAGTTGGATACACATGCTCTAAACCAAATGAAGGATTTCAGGAATCTTGAAAAATTTGACTTTCAAAATTTGTTTCTCAAAGGACAAACAGAGAGTAAAAATTCTGGCCGCATCTGCCGATATAATTGAAGAGTATGTACTGTCATACTGTACTGTAACTAATGAAATAAGACATGATGAGTCAATGCATCTGGTGAAAAGAATGAAAATAATGTAATTCTCAGTATTATGTATAAGACAGTATTTGAATGTGAAGTCTATAAAAGAGCTGCAGATGACTGAAAAAATGAACAGTGATTTGAAGTATTTCTGTGACTTGAAAGTGAAAAATGGGGTGGAGTGGGAGTTTCTAGGAATGAGAGCCTTAAGGGATATTTTCTATTAAATTAAATTTTTTCTGACTCATTTCTCAGTGCAGGGATCAACATTGGGGATTCTATAGGTAGGAGGGGATGAGTAATATTTTACAAGCATTGTAGTGTGTCCATTTCTGTTCTGGTACAATGTCAACATAAAAACATAATGTAAAAATATCCCTGAAGGGAGAAGAACCACATTCAAAAAGTAGTACATACCACTCATACCTCTGCAAGCTCATGATTGGATTAGATTTCAGAAACCACTTCTCAAATTTCCTGTAAAAATAGAAGACTGTGAAGTATAGTTATTTTATATTCAAGCCTATGCTTAGGAAAAGACTCTTAGTTATAACATGCTATAATGGGTTCAGATACTGAAAGGCAAATGTAATAAAAAGAAAGCCTGTTCACCACAGACCTTAAAACAAAATGTTAAAAACTACTGTGGAACAGGTGATTAAGGAGTCAGTATCTCAAAGCCTATACAGACATGAGATAGGTAATTAAAAACCCCTAAACTCAGATAATAGATGCTTTAGAAGCTTTGAAGTTGAAGAATAAAGGAGAGACAGAAGGCACAAAAGCATTTAAAACATTTTAACAAAGCTATTTTTAAATTGAGTTGTAAAACTGTTGATACCAAGACAATACATTTGCTCAGAATGAACATCAGGTCAACATGAACCCTTCTCAAATGCTTTCAAAATGAGCTAGTAAAATGTTTTTTGTTTTGTTTTGTTTTTTTTTTTTGTTTTGTTTTGTGTTTTTTTTTAATAATAGCTCTAAGAGCTCTGTATCTGTAATCTAAAGGGAGGGAGTTTTATCAGTTTTATCACCAGACAGAAAGAGGAGTTAAGCATTTGAAAATGTATGCGTATGCCACCTGTTGAGGATACAATGTGGTTCAATGGAACTTGTGAAAATGGTCCATGGTACAGATTATTCTTGCTCACAATGAAAATCTAACAGGCACTGGAGCATGGGTAGGTACACAGACCCACAGCAGGTCCTCATCCTCTCTGGCTAAGTGCAGAGTACATGGTGTCAGCTCTGGGCTGCCTCAGCTAAGGTTTGTAAAGTCTGATAATTCAGCATCCTTTCTGGCTGCTGTGCTGTAGTTTTGTGTAAACTGCAAATCACTGAATTTGAATGGTCTCCAAACCACTCTTGTCAGATGAGACTCGGGACTCTTTTCTTCATATCCTTAAAACTCAGGTGAGGTACTTTAATCACATACCAAATTACTATCTCCTTTACTCATTAAGCATCTAATACTACATCTTTTATTATCTTTTTAACACCTCTAAGTCTTATTTACTGTAATCCCTTATGATTGGGCAGTGTTACAGAATAGCTGTATGTATGCTTGCAAATTAAGCTATAAAAAGTATTTTGATAAGTCACAGTTGTGAGTGATGGATGAAATAAATCTCCAAAATTTACATGATGGGTATTAAGATTTGAAACCATATCATGAACAACTACCTACTTACTGAATAAAAGCAGAAGTCCTCTGGAAAGCAGAGTGCATAATCATGAATCCTCCCACCTGTAAATAATGAGAATAAAGTATTTTCTCAAAAAGGACCTTTCAGTGTAAAAGAAACTGTAACCCATAAGAGTGGAGAAACCTGCAACATTAGAGATTCTGTCTTTGGGCTTAAACCTAAATACTTGCACACTGATGTCATTTAGACAACATTAAAAAATCATGTTTGAGACAAAAATTTTGCCTCTCTGAGGACTCCTTGAAGTCTCACTGGACACTTTTCATCTCCTTTCCTAGCTCTGTTCTTCAAAAGAATTTAAGGGTGCTTAGATACCAAAGGCACTTGGAGGAAGAAATTTGAATTAAATAAATAATAACCTAGATATTAGATTTCAGGTGTTTTTTAATTAAATAAAGAATAACCTAGATATAAGACTTCAGGGGTCTTTTTTAAATGTATATTTATCATTTTGCAAATAAATGTAGTATTATTAATCAATTTTAGTAACATCATAAAAGCCCTGATCAGAAAAATTATTTGTCCCTGGCTGTCCAGCAGCTGAAATATAACCCAGGATTCCTACATACTCATGCCAATGGCATCCAATCTCATGTATTTTATATACCAGTTGTAAAAGTCTTCTGGCAGAAGATGAAAGGTCCTACACACATGTTGGACTATACAATTAAAAATAGCTTTTTTCTAGATCAGATGCAATATTCAAGAATAGAGGTTCCTGTCTTGTACGTGCTCCCTGCACAAGGGAGACATCTTGAATGCTGGTTTGACTATTTTCCAAAAGAAACAGATTAGCACATTTCTTTATCCCACATATGTAGTAATAATTTCTATTTTTTTTAGTAAGGCATTCATATTTGTTGGATGTCAATGTTGCATCACATTAAGAGCATCTGTTAGATTGAAGTGTCCTTAAAGTCTTATAATTCAAATTTATACTGCACAGTCTCCAGAAAAATCATGAGATGTGAGAGTTGTATGAACACTCATAAATACCGTATCATGTATGAGCTCTGGCATATTCATTTAAAAATGGTGTAAAACTCAAGCACTGTTGATAATTCACACAAAAAGGCAGTAATTTATAAAAGAATGAATTTTTGGAAAATGTACATTGTATTATATTTGAATGGGATCTAGGTTCATCTCCGGGCATAAGCTGTTTACTCTCAGATAGGGAGTTTTCAGTCAGATTTCAAATATTATTTTCAATGTGTATGCAAGCATCTAAGTCTCACACAGCGGTTTTTGAAGGGAGACATGATCTAGGATGGAATCTCAGCTGAGTGCTCAGCACTACAGCTCCATCCTTTGTTTTGTTTCCCCTGATCCTCATTTTTTATATTTATATTATCAAAACTATTTCTCCCCTCTGATCTTTTAATAGCCACGTTTCTCCAGGGTCTACTAGGTTATAATACCACATACATTTTCTCTGGAAAAATGACCTTTTAAGAAATTTTTATCCCTGTCTGCTCATCTCTAGTTGCAAATTATTGCACCCCTCAGTCATGCTGATACACTGACCCCAGCTAAAAACCCCTCAAAATATCATAGACAAAAATGCTTCTCTATTCCAACTCATAAGGGGCAGAAAACTGCTGCTCGATGTTAAAAAACAGGATGCAACATTTAAAAACAACGGTTACATAGAGACAAAATGTATGTAAAACTTTACATTTGAAAGAAAATATCAGGTTGAAGTTGGTCAAGGAAATTTGAATCCACTTTAGCATTTTGGGCCATAGTATAAATTTCTTTCTTATCAAAATTTATTCAGCAACAGGCTACAGGATGAACTTCCATCTTGTTTCTCAGTAAATTGTTCTGAAGTGTTTCCTTAGGGAAAGAAAAGAAAATAGCAGAAAACTCACCCAAGACTTAACTTATAGGGAGCAGCTCAAGAACATGGACTCTATAAAAAATTTCTAAAATGAACAGGTCTGAAGTTGCACTCATGTATAGCCCAGCTGCTAGCATTACCAGGGGTCAAAAATTAGTTTGTTTTCAGTATGTTTCCTTGCACAGATATTAGTCTTTGTCTATAATTTTGGCCATGATTCTATTTTCTTAGCTCAGGTTAATCTAACACATCATCTATCTTAGTGTTTCTTTAATAAACCTCAGCAACTGACATTTAGAAGTAAGCGTATTTGAAATTCTTTTCTTTGGGTCAGTTTGTTAAATTGCTTCAGATTAAATAAACAAAATCACAGTCTGCTATGTTTTGAATAGTGTAAATTTATTTATATAAAATTGTATGCTATTTTGTGGTAAAAACAAGAACCCATATTCTTAACCCCTAGAAAACGTTATGGAACCACTGAAGGTAGACTAATTTCTGGTTATCTGAGGTCTCACATGATTCCAGATCAGCCTTCCATGATCCAGATATGGTTTTGGTATTTCACTTATTAAAGATTGTTTTCAGATATGCAGAGAGAGATGAGGGGTGTTTTTCATGAATGACGGACTACCTGGGATCCTGTCATTCTTGGTTTGAGTGAATGTAAGTTCTTCTGCTGATTTTCAGGTTTTTAAGGTGCTTAAGATCATATTTAGGGCTAGGTTCAAAAAGAAATGTTCATTTGAGGCATAGTATTTAGGGTTTAACTGCCTGCACTGTAGAGATTCACATCTCACTCAGTAATCCTGAGCTTCCTTGAAAATAAATAACACAGACCAGAAGCTCACTGGCATGGAGTATTCAACATGATGCAGGCATTTGAGATAGCTCTAAAAGAGCCCTTCTTTCTCCTCATGATGATGCCTAGGGCACAAAGTAACTAGATCAGCCGTAGATCTCTGATACCTTGAGCCTGGCAGGATGGGACTTGTGTTGATGGTCCCAGGGCTAAATGTTCATTATTGTGCCTGGGAGCAGAATTCACAGAAACCTGTCTGTTTTATAGAGTTCTCTAGCTCTGCTCATTGAGTATCAGAAAGTATGGTTAGCCACAACATAGTCCACAACCAGTGCACATGATGCCTGAACTAGACAACATGAAGTGCTGCAGAGGGATAACCTCTGAAGTTCTCTTGCCAGCTTAGGTGCCCATGTGTTATTAGAATTCAATCTGAAACAGTTTATTCTGCTTTTGCCAAGTATCCTTTTTCCTCTTAAAACAAAATAAGAGGAAACACTTTTTTTCCCCAACAGATCACTGCATAGGAAGTCAGAGGATCAAGATACTCTCCTTTCTTTTGTCTCATTAGAATATATCCATGTGAGTGTTTCTCACATATGAAGAGAGGAAAAATAACTATTAGCCTTTCTGCTTGTCAAAGTTGATTCACCATATGTTTAGGAATGAAGAATTCACTGGCTCAGAGAGAAAGCATGGTGTAGCCTTGTAGATTTTTGGATTTCTGCCTCCTTAATATACTTGTAGATTAAACACCAAATGGAGAGAATGTAATATTTCAGTACACAAACCAGCACCTTAACATCCCTCCAGCTCCCCACATTTCTCCCATCTGAAGGCCTTTTGGCAATGTACTATATTATGGTTTCAATCTGTCAGCTCACACCAGCTAAGCACTTTAGTGTTGAGCAGATTCATCTTGCTGATAGGAAACCAAGAGGAAGCTGCAAGATCTTATAAGAAGCTTTGAAGGAGTTTCAACATCTGGAACTGCTTTGTCTAAATCATTTATAGACAAAATTTACAGTAATATCATGGAGACTATGATGCTGGACATGCCATATTTAGTACTTGACTAGCTACGATGCTATGATAAGGAAATTTAATGAGCTCACTAGCTTCCCATTGATAGACCCCATTTTTCCACCTTATTCATGGTTAGACCTCATCTTCTCGCTTTTTTTTTTTTTTTTTTTTTTTTTTTCATGTAACTCCCTTCTAGTTGCACAGGATTTGGTTGGCCCCTACATGTGTCCTCATTCTGATGTCCTGGCTTTTCTCCTTTGTCTCCAGGCTTTGGTTGTGACATCCGGTGGGTACCAGTTCATGAAGGTATGAAGAGAGTCGGCTACTTGAAATCAAAGTAAGTGCCTGTCAAAGGACATAAGGAACCGTATATTAAAAAGGATTTTTTTAATCTTATGTTGCTCCCTTGTGTCCATTGTGGAAAAAGAGTAATAGTTCTTTCCCTTCTATGCAGGCATAAGGTATTGCATGAGTTTCTTCTTAACAATGCTTTTATATTTTTAAACCACTCAGAAACCACCTGGTCAATTTTTTATCTCTTTTACTGGAGGCTGCTGCCTTCTGGTGCCTTGTCTGTAGCTTTTAAAAGTCCCTCTTTAAGATTTCCTGGGATTGATGGTGCTGCTTTTGAGATGAGCTTGCAACTCTGTTCCTTTCCCAGCAGTCTCATCACTGTAGCAGCAAGTACAAGCATCTCTGTACATGATTTCTGATTTAGCTAGAAGTTTTAATAGTAATTGAATGTGCCATAAAATTGCCATGTAAGGCCATATTTTCTTGTCTCTCTTTGGGTAATTAAGCTTTACAGCTCTAATTTATTAAGAAGAGGAGAAAAGAAAAGCAGCTATCATTCTTCAACTTTCTCTATAATAAGAAAGTTTACCTTAAAAGCTAGAGACTGACTTTAGTACATTTGGTTTTGTTTAGATTTTTGCACACAAACCCTGTATGTTCTTTGTGTTGCAGAATTTATAGGGATGCAATAAAGTTCTGCTCTGCACATAGCTCCTACTATTTTCAGTGGTGATCTTAAACTGGTATCTAAAATTGGATTTGGGCCTGTAGAAATTTTGGATGTGTTTCCCAATATGCCTTTTTAAAAAAACACAATTAAAAAGAGAAAAATCCTGACTTCTCCAATTTTATATAACCAGAATAGAATGGTGCAAATTAGCATCGTGTTTTCCCAGACAGGGAATTTACCAAATCTTAACATTAAAGAAAATAATCTTTAGTGGAAATTTTATATGTATTTTCTGAATTTTATTACATAACAAATAAAAAACCAACAAAAATTGAACCAAATATTTAAACCATTAAATCCTTAAGATCATTCAAAAATTTAATTATGTTTTAATATATTTTTCTCATTAGGAGTGAATACAAAGTTCCCATAAACTGCATATATAGAATTTTCACAAACCTTTTTCATCACACTATAGCAATCAGTTCCAAAAGATTTTATTCATGTTTAAAATTAAATCCATCTTTTACTTCATTTCCAAATATTAAAAAAATGGAAATTCTGAATAGAGCAACTAAATAAAACAATGTAATATATTTTACAGAGTAGTTTATACTAAAAGATATTATCAAATGTTTTTATGGAATTTGATAACAAGTTCAGAGATGTGTCTTGCTCCCGTTCAAAGAGAAGACAGTGCTTTGTGAGCATCTGTGCTTGAAAAGATTGGTAATATGACAAATACTGCAAATGTAACTATGCAGTTCTTCAGGATGTTTCCTTCTCCCCAGCTGAAATTGTCGTAGGATGATGGGAGTTTTTTGTATACCTAAAACAGCTGCCCTCTATTAAGCTATACATTTTTAAGATGCTCATCTGTACCAGGCTTCTGAGGATGGTCCCAGCTGAGCTCTGGTGCTCTCTTACCTTCGGGCACCACAGTTCTGCAGTGAGCTGAATCTGCATAACCCTTCTAGCTCCCATACAGATCCCCTCATTTATGCAGTTGGTTCCCATTCACCTTATTCCTAGAAGTAAAACCACGTGACATAAAGTTACATATTTTTCTGTACACTCATAAACAGATTATAGCTTTCATTTTCTTGCGGCTAAAGTATAAATTATATAAAATATAAAGTATAAATTTCTCAAGGGAAGCGTTTTTTTGCAAGGACCCTGTGAAGAGCATTACTGTCAACTCTTCTGAAAAAGTCTCATTTATGGCTTTACAACACATCACAGTCAATCGAACTCCTGATAAGAGACTCGCCAAGCATCTTGTATCTAAGATCTGTAAACATCAAGATCAAAAATCTTCATCTTGCCAGTAACTTTTCATTTTAGAAATACAAAAGAGCTTCAAAAATTTGACTGTAGTGAAAGCTACCTTGTAAGCAGAAGGACCTGATCATAGTTGTTTCGTGCTACTTTGATTCTTGTAAAATATTTTTTCCTCACTGTGCTTCTATGTCAATAAACTCTGCTAATGAGCTGTTAGCTAATACATAACTCGTTTAAGAAACCTCTAAAAGGATCCTGCCAATGCCAAAGATTTTCCTTGCTTGTTAGAAATCTTAAGAAACACAAGACAAATATTACAAATAAATCCAACTTGCAGATATATCTCCACAAGTCTGCAGAAGTCCAGGGTGTTCAGGAAGTACAATTCTATTACTGGAGTTAAACCATTTGTTATTTCATCTCTAGAAAGCAAACCGTCAAGTTAATTTTATTTAAAAACAACAATTAAATATATCTCCATGCACAAGAAAAGTCTCTGATAAATACAGGGACTAGAGCCTATCCTAAAGATGAAGTAGCATATTTGGACAAGGGTGAAAGACCAGATGAAGAAAGGGATCTTACTCTCAAGCCTGAGGCCCTAAATCCAGGTGTGTGGGGAGCTGAGTGCTACAGGCACATCTGTCTACTTAAGAAAACAAGACAACCTGAGCAGAACTAAAAGGATTAGAGAAAGAGAGAGGAACAGAGCCAAGAGGACAGATAAAAAGGTTGGAAGAAGTATCTGATGCCAGATTAAAAGAAAAAAAAAAGATGAAAAATTAGGTGGGATACAGGACCTGGGGAAAATATCCAAGATAGCATTACTCAAATTTTATCTTGAAATCTTGATCTGTTTTACCACTTTCTACTAGATGATTGTCAGCTGCAATCACAAGATAAAATTAATAATCCTAATTATATCTAATTTGTACCATCCTGATAAATCAGGAGCATAATGTACTCAGGCTTGAAACCCAGTAACCTGAACATCTTTTAACCCTAAGGTTACTTGAAGAGCTTTTACCTTGCAGCAGTGTGGGGTTTCATTATTAAATAAGCTATGATCTGATAAAAATTACATTATGAAAAGTAATTAAAGTAATATCCTTTATTTCTGTCAAAAATAGTGTGCTAAGAAAATTAATTAATTTGTTACTGTTGGTTCTACTATCAAGGTTCTGCTTCTGCATCTGTCCTTCACTTGTATTGGGTTCAAAATGCTGTAACACAAATCAGAAGTGTATGACAGATCTTAATTCACCATTTATTTTTCAGTAAATTTTCAGTAAACCCCATTTTCTGCTCTACATTAAGTTTTTTCTATAACTAGCCAGGTATTTAGAAAGTTGCACTGTTCTTAAGAGAAAGTGCTACCAAAAAAATTTAGAAACATGGTTTGGCTCAACAGAGAGTAGACAAAATAAGGTGTAAGTCTAGTAATAATCAATCTTGTTTATACAGATTCTATTTCAAGTATATGTGAATTTTCCTCCTAATAAACCATCAAATTAATAAAGAGGAATTTAATTTACAAAAAAAAAACCCCTTGATTCATTAACTCATGTTCTATGTGATCCAACAATTAGTGACACGAATTGTGAATCATTCCTAAAAAACTAAAATATTTCACACAAGCTACCAATTTTCAGATAAAAGAGACAGCTACTACTTTTTCTGTTTTTGCAGAATGCAAATATTCAATAATGGAGACAATTCAGGAATTTTAAAGTTTTCAGTTTACAGTATTTGTTATTTTTCCAGAGACACTGAATATGTCCAGTTCAATATGAACTGAAAGCATAAAAGTAGATCTACAAATATAGCCCATGAGTAGCTATTTAAATGGCCATTTTTCAAAGCTGTGCAAGACACTACAGATGACAGGGAAATAGAATAAGATTGCTTAGAATCTTATATTAAGCCAGTAGCATTAAACTAATACAGTTTTATAGTGATTCTTCCTATGCCTGCACTAAATAAAATGGATAAAATTATATTTTTGTACCATTTAATCTCCAGTAAATTTTTCAGGCGGATTAAAAGACTGTAATCCTTCTTCTTATCATTGTGTTTACCTCATGCTGGGTACAATATATGCTGAAAACAAAAGTTGAACAATCAAAAGAAGCGTAACTCTAATTTTAAAAGAAAGGGAGGAAAAAAGTTCTCAAAGGCATCCACCTAGAAAGCTGCTTCCAAAGAGACCTAAAAGCCAGAGCATCCTCCTGGGGCCTTCATTTCAGAAATATACTGTATTTGAATCATGGGTTATTTGAAATGTTTTCCAACTGGAGCAAATATATTCTAATCGTGCAGTAACAGTCCCAGCATAATGAATGTCAATTGATAAGCAAACTAAGAAACATTATGAAGATCCACCCAAAACAAACAACTCTGTTCACTCCCCATCTTTCATTTGTATCACAGAAGGATAAAAAACAGCCACAACAATAGATACGATTCTATGACTGTGTTTGTTTTCAAAGCAGGTTCATCTCATCTATCCAGAGGAGAAGACCACTCTCCCTCTTTCCACTCTATACTCTTGCTACATGTATTGCTGTACATGATGTACCAGATTTGCCAAAACAGGTAAACCACTGAGGCATACTTGAATATTTGTCTCTCAAGAGTGGAAATTCACCCTTTTTCAAAAGAGAGCAAAAGGTGCTCGTGACTTGCTTGCTTATACAGTTCAACTCATACTTTCCTTGATGACTGCAGAAAACTAGAGTAGAAAGTATGAGCTCCTGTGTTTCACAGACTGGGGTACAGAAGTCTGGGAAGTTTTCAACAGAAAGTGTTTTACAAAGAAATGTAAGCTTGTAGAAATTTACAAAGTTTGAATTTAGAAATCAGTATTATTTTTTGTTGTTGTTTAAAATAATAATTATATTAATAGCAATTATAGCAATTGATTATTAATGCAATTAATTGCATTAATAGCAAGAGGAGGACTCGGGATAACCTCCACTCTCTCCTGGATATGGGAGGTAACATTGTGACAAAGGATGAGGAGAAGGCTGAGGTACTGAACGTCTTCTTTGCCTCAGTCTTTAGCAGTGGAGTAGGGTGTCCCCCAAGTACCCAGACCCCTGAACCAGCAGTTAGGGGTGGGGAGCAGGATGAAGCCCCTGTAATTCTTAGGGAGATGATGAGGGACTTGATCCAAAGCCTTGACACAAATAAGTCTATGGGCCCAGATGGGATTCACCCGAGGGTTCTGAGGGAGCTGGCAGAAGTGCTTGCAGGGCCACTTTCCATTATCTACCAACAGTCCTGGCAAACTGGGGAGGTCCCAGCTGACTGGCGCCTAGCAAATGTGACACCCATCCATAAGAAAGGTCAGAAGGATGATCTAGGGAACTACAGGCCTGTCAGTCTGACTTCAGTGCCTGGGAAGGTCATGGAGCAGATCATCCTGAGTGACATTATGCAACGCATGAAGGTCGCCCGGGTAATCAAGCCCAGCCAGCACAGGTTCACAAGGGGCAGGTCCTGCTTGAAAAACCTGATCTCCTTCTATGACAAAGTGACTCACTTGATGGATGAAGGAAAGGCTCTGGATGCTATTTACCTAGACTTTAGCAAGGTCTTTGATACAGTGTCCCACAGTATCCTTCTGGAGAAACTGGCTGCCC
>VZRU01014659.1:431838-491831 GCA_013398155.1 Pedionomus torquatus | reverse complement strand
AAAAAAAAAAACCAACCCAAAACAACCAACCAAACCCCACAAAAAAGTCACCCAACCCAACAATCTTGGCCACTAGACCATACCCTGAAGTGCCACAGCTACACGTTCCTTAAATACCTCCAGGGATGGTGACTCCACCACCTCCCTGGGCAGACTGTTCCAGTGCCTGACCACCCTTTCAGTAAAGTAATCCTTCCTAATATCTAATCTAAACCTCCCCTGCTGCAACTTCAGACCATTTCCTCTGGTCAAGCAGGTTTGGTGTCATCTGCAAACTTACTGAGGGTGCACTCTTGCATAGTTCAACAGTTGAACTACATAATATTTTTGACACGCGAGTATAATTGCTTATGTGTGTGAAAGAACTTTTTATGGAAAATAAATATATAAGCCATATTTGTATCAAATGTATATAACTTAAAGTCAGGAGCAAAAGAGTGTGCTTATCTAGTCTGAATTCCTGCAAAACAAGGGTCATAGAATTTCACACTGTAATTTTGTCAGTATTTGATGCAATATACTTTTAGTGGAATAATAGGAGCTTCTTTGTGTTAAGGGTTTCAGGAAATTTAACCATTTCTATTCCTCAAGAATTGCAAGAGAGATATGTTAACTCTTTCCTATTTTAGTATTGACAAGTGTTTTCCTAAGAATAAAATATACAAGGTACAATTAAAACGTGCTGGAATTCTTCTACAATCTATGTCCTCAATAAAACAAATTAATCAAAGCTGTGGCACATTAGAAACAAAAACACTTGATTTATCCTGGAAAAAAAAATCCTGTTAGCTTGCTCCATGCAACAAAAGACAGAAAAAAATCCACTGTCACGTAGCAATAAACCTGCTTAATAAGCAGTCTCTCATCTGAATAAACTCTATTTAAAACTATTGTTAATATTTTAATTTTCTTATGCAAGAAGAACTACATGGAAAATCATACATTAGAGGCAAAAGCCTGAGTTGATGACTGTTTTGTTCAAATAGGTTGGATAATGACCTGGTTTACTAGGCTTTTCTTACAGTATACAAAATTTAATAGGTAATGTTCTTCTATTTCATTGCTCATGTTTATTTCTTTCTGCATACCAATAAAGTTGAACTGCAAGAGAGTTGGCTTAAAGTACACTTTAAACTGTATTTCCTTGGTGGTTTGAAACTTGGTGCTGGAACTGAATGAATAATATTTGATTGACCAAAAGCAAGGTGTATTGTAACCCATAATTATTAATCATGTACAAAGGAAGTAAGTGCTGTGTTAATAAATTTTATTGAGTGCAGGCTGCTTGGTTGGGGTAATTTGGCCTTGTAATTAAGGCGCTACACAGAGAGACAAGAACAGTAGCATTTGCCTTTCACAGACCTGTAAGGTCACTTTGGGCAAATCAGCACTTGTCTCTCTCCTTCCTTTAAACACCACTGCTGTCTCATTTATTAAGGAGTATGGTCTCTAGACTAAGCCATTTCCCTTCACATTTTTGAAGGCATATCTCTACTGATATGCACTCTGTCCTGGGGGTCAGAGGTAACACAAAGAACAGCAATAGTTACTGCACTGGAGGTGACTCAAACGGTGTCGAATGCATGAATAAAATACAAGCAGTGACTCTCAGTCCTCATGTGCAAATGTATACATAACATGTGAGAACTGCTACTTGTGATCCTGGAGAAGTTCACGCTTCAGAGAGTTCATATATAAAATAGGCTGCTAGCTACCTGCTTGACTACGGAGTTTCAAAATAATCAGCATATAAATGGAGCTATTAAAAAAAAAATGCTGAAATTATGATACTAGTCAAAACCATCCATTTTAGAATGAGTTTTCCTTTTAAAAAGCAGGTTGGAAGAAAACTAAATCTGAAAAAAAATTGGAGGTTATCCTGGACAGATGTGAAAAAAAAATGAAATAGAAGAAAAAGATTAGCATAGCTAGAAACCTCTCCAACTCCTGTAAAACTAAAGCAACTCAGTGCATTAGATAGTGGATCTATCTAATGCACTTTTTATATAGAAAACAGATGAGTGAAGTGAGCAGAAGAAAAGTCATGCAGCAAAGCACTAAAAAAAGGAATAAAATCATATAAAGTGGTGGGAAGTCTTCAGGTGGCATATCTTCTAGCAGAAACTTTATTCACATCCATTGGACAGAACTTTTTAAATAAGTGCAAGCCCTACTCCCATGCCTAGAAGCTGGCTTCCCACCTAGTCAAATGATGCTGTAGAAATCAGACACTCATCATCTGGAGCTTCATTCAGACTGTATTGAAGTCAAACCATGTTCGTGGCTTTCAGAAAAGGGATGAACTAACAATAGTCCTGGCTACTCAGTCTTGTATTTCTGCAAAATCATTATTTTGAGACATTAGGTGCCACAGCAGTGCTGCAAGTCTTTAGAAAAGGAAATCTCTTATTTTTTATGTTTTTTTCCCCAGGTGCTAAAGATTCTAGGGACACTAAAGAGCAACTAAACCAACCAAACAAAAAGCCTTCTGGTGTCAGTGACAGCAGTAAGGTCTTCTGCCCATGGGGAGATAGGCAATGATGTTAGAGCAAAGCAGTGCTACATTCTAATATTGTGGGTTTAGTGACAAAAAACAGATGCTTCAGAAAAAGGCAAAGAATTCACAATAGGAATGATTCCTTCCAGAAAGACTTCCTTTTAGCTTTTCACATACAAAAGAATAATTTAAACATGAAAAGGGACGTTTCAAAGCCTTTTCAACATTTTTTATTAGCATTAATTATAACAGCTGTAGCTCTTCTTTTGACATGTATAAATGACAAAGTTTTTGAACTTTGATAGGGATATAATCTAAGATACATCCTGTTGCACACTGTAAACCAATAATTTGCTTATACAGAAAAGAAATTAAAGATACTGCACACTGAGGAAAATATTAATTTAATTTATCAAAGTCTGTTCAGCCTAATTTATAAGGGCTGGGCCATTAAACAGCAGGAATGGAGATTACACATAACAATATAAATCATAATTACATATAACAATTTGCATCACTGAGACATTCAGCTGAAACTAATGGGACAAACTAGAATCTTTATTTTGAAGAAGATTGGTTTTAAATTGCAAAGGTAGTAACCAAATAGTTTTGAAAGACTGGGCTTAAAACTGTAATGCGCTCATGATCATTATTACCCAAAAAAAAATTATGGTGAGAAATAAAATCATTCCTATTTAGGGTGTTTTCAAAATCACTCTGGACATGTATTGGCAAACACTCTGAAGGACATCACACGGAGACTAAAATTAAACACAAAACTAAAACCAAACTAAAACATGAACATGAACAGAGGAAAAGGTTTTACATTTTCTTTACATGAACCTTCTTAGTTAACTGCTCTTATGTATTTCCACTTCTCCAAAAATTCTGGTCAATTAATATAGCTATAGTTGGCTTATCACTATGGGGAATGAAAATTTTAGGAAAATAACTATTAAATTAAGGTAAGGAACTTTCTTTGAGAAGGTTTTTTTTTTTTTGTTAATTTTGAAAAGTGAAAAACAGAAGGATTTTTAATAATTTTTAAAATTTCCTTTTTTTTCCAAGCAGACATAAAAGCAATAAAACTATGTTCAGCTCTGTTCTAAATGAGATATTTCATTAAGGAAGAACTGTTTTTCCTGTTTCCTCTTTCACCTCCCAAATCTCAGCAGAAACTTGACTACAGCAGGGTTTTATAGTGTGTAATGGTTTGATAATAAAGGGTTCAGGGAAGGACAAGGGCTCAGAAAGAAGTTTGGAAGAAGTGACTTATTAAATATTTTACCTGACTCTGAAGTGTCACAAATACTCACATATAGTCTGTGACATTCCCTTTTAAGTCTAAAAAAACCACCCCTCATCTTTTTAATTTTGACCATGCCCTTAAATCCCATTGAAGTCAACAAGGCCAGATGATAAATTGGAGCCTTAAGGAAGCTGGGAACAGCTGGATATTTGCTGCAGTATGAAAAACCAGTCAGGTTTCTTCTCAGACGTTGTCTGTCTCCTGTCATTCTTGTAACATCCACAGAGCCTGGAGGCTGAAAATTAAGCATCTCTTGCAAAGGGCAACCTCAGCCAGCTCCTCCTGACAGGATTTTGATGCAGAACAGCAACAGCAAGTCAGGCTGGGGAGATCTTCTACATCTGTTTTGAGCAATTAATCCCCTTGAGGTAACTCCACTCACATGCAACTAATTTTGCAGTGTTTTAGCTAGAATGTGATTGAGTGAGCAGACTGGAAATTGAAGAAAGTTGGTATTTATTTTGTGAAAACAAATGAAGAGGCCATTAACCTTCCAACAGAACTGATTACTGTATACATTTTAAAATATTAGTCCTTTCTCTTCTCAAGCTTGAGAACCGTGCAACAGTTTAGGTGACAATCAAGATGCTGCTGCTTGTCAACACTAAGCAAGACAGATTATTGTGAGGAGGGAATCACAACTCTCCAAACATAAACATGAAACCTAACCCTTTAAACTCCTGCAGCCTCTCTTGGTGTCAGTCAGCTATAGGTTAGGTTCTCTTTCTCAGAGAAAAAGGTAATCAAGGTCTATGTCAGAGTGTGTTAAGATCATTCATAATACACATTACTGATATAGATTAAACCCTCTCTTAGGAGTTAGTGTCTACCTGAATAAGCAAAGTCCTTGCATTCTTAGAATGTGTGGGATCACAAAAAAAAAGTCAATTCTATTGCTATGATTTCAGCTTTACTTAAGTTCATCAGATTGTACATGTATCTGTTTTGTAGTTTCACTGCCAATGTACAGATAGAAATGACAGTTTTTATCTAGATAGATTTTCTTTTGTACATAGATACAGATATTTAAGAGCCCAAAGTTTCTTGGAAATGACAGCAAAGAGGGTATCAAAGCCTATTTGCTCTGGATTAGCATGAAATCAATGTTAAAATTATTATCTTGAGTCAAGTTCATGTGCGGCTACATATTTATTTTTTTATCTCCAGTAACTAGTTCTCTTGTGATATAGCTTGATCAGAACTGCAGTGTCCCACAGAACAGTCACTGATTTAAAGTAATTCTTTAAGGAGACTTAGGATACCTGAGCAAGCATTTGTCTTAAGAGTGTACCTAATAGCAATTTTATTTTATATCTGCCTCCAACTCTCCAGTGCTTTCAAACAATTTTACAACTTATTACCCAGTTTTACTTATACCTGACAGAGGGATATCGAAATATTATTAAAACAATGGTAAGTGAGTAGAGGAAGAATACCCGGATAGCTACCACCTCACTGACGAATAAAATTATCCCCGGAGAAGTCAAACATCCTACTGTCAGATACTGAAGAAACAACACAGGAAAGAACTGTGTGAAAGATATAGAAAACCAGGCTTTATAAATTCTGGTTCTCCTGCAATTACTTAATTCCTGGCTGTGTACAAGGAAACTCCCAATGTAGACATTATTTAGCTACAATTCAATATGAAAGAATCCCCTCAGTCACCTATAATTTCTGAGGTCAGACTGTTTTACAGAAATTAATTTCTTCTGTGTTAGAAAAAAAAAAATTCAATCTCCTTCTGGTGTCCCCCAAAAACAGAACTTCAGGATGAACCTTATTCACTTGGAGAAGCCTTATAATACTACTTGCAGACAAACCTGCGGATAGGTGTTCTGTAAACTTTCTATCATATTGCCTGGCCAACAAACACACCTCTTCAGGCTCCCTCTTCTTTTACTTTGATAATGAAAATAAATTTTATATTTTAATCAATTGCTTAAACAAGTGTAGAATTCACCAGCCAAGCCTATATTTAACCCAAAATTGAATTGAAACTACTGTTTCCAAATGGCAAGGTAATTTAAATAAAATATTTAGGTAAGTTACAGTTTAAAATTAAATTGATATTTTAAGTGGTGCATATGTCTCCTCTAATCAGTGTTTCTCCACTAATCATGAAGAAATTATGCCTGGGATGCAGAGATATATGGATGAGCTCATTTGAAAGGTCAAAGCATATAAATAATTATTGCTGCTTTAAAAAAAAAAAAATAGCCTGCAATAAAGAGATTGAAACGAGCCTAATTTTTTTCTAGCTGAAATACTATGGGATTTGCAAGTCACTGAATTTTAGAAATAACAGAATCTGTTGTTCTAAGCAGGTATATGTCTTGAGCCGTCTTTTCCTGTGGAGCTCTTTTATAGCCAGATCTAAAGACTAGCTGCTTACAGACTTACCTTCAAAAGATATCAGAGTCTCTTTTATCTTCAGCCCTCAAATTCAGGAAGATTTCTCTCCTTCTCCTCTTCCTGGTTGTTGAAAAAGGAAGAATTTCATTTCTCCAAATCATGGCTAAGTTTGACAGAATAAAATAATCTAATTTCCAAAGAGGTTTTGAAGTTGCTTCCGAGATATCTTAGCCCTTGTTCTGATGGAAGCTCATGCTCTCTGTGTCTTCAGAAAGGTAGCAAACATTTAGATAATGCTTTGCTTGGCCATAGATTACCATCAACCCTGGCTGATGGTAAGAAAAAACATTACTGTTTCAAGTATTGTCACAAATCGATGGTCCCTTCACCCTGTACCTGAAAGAACAGAAAGAAGATCTATGCTTTAGAAAGTTTGTCTGCCCTCAAATAGGTCTTGGACTGCTGCATCCATTGCTCAAGGCTGAATTGCTTAGCTTGAAGCAAGCACAACCAGGAAGATTTTTATGGGGTAATTAGTCATACAAAATGAGGCATTGTGAAAATTTACTTTCATTTAAAGAAACATCTTTGTTGGAAAGGGACTCTGTGAAGAAAATTCCATTTTAGGAAGATGCAAGTATTGTGAAAAGTGAACGGACATAGTGAAAACACAGAAATAAGAGATACATAATCAATGGCAAGCGCTGATAAGTAGATTACCATGCTACTAAAGAATTCTTTTTGTATCAATAGACTGTAAGTTCTCATAAGAAGTCTGCAGAGCTTTTAAAAAATAAAATATAATGGAAAAAAAAAAGCAGCATTGGACTAATTCCAGCTTGGAGATTTATTCCATTTTTTATGTGAAAAAAGCAAATTTACTTTATGATTCCTCTGGGTACCACAGTTCTTAAACCTTGTGAATCTTAACATGAGTATATGATACCATACAGATTTAAATAAGATTTATGAACAATGTACATTGTAAATCATTGTCTACACATAGCGAAAGAAAACCAAACAACTCATCACTAGTTTCTTCTCACCCTGAACTTTCCCTTTAAATCTTGTATACCTGATAAAAGAAGTTCGGGGGATGTCACAAGTTTAAACTGTTTTTCTATCATCAGGTCAATACGATTTCATGTATTTTCAGACCATTTTATGATTTACAGTTCTCACATTCCAGTCTGGTTCTGACTATAACAAGGTCCCAGCGACTGTCACATCCATGAGTCACATTATTAATCCACTTCCAGACTCCGTTTGAACTGCTACACTTGTAAAGGAGCCAGCATGAAACTCTTGGTTTTTTTGCAGACTGTCTGCTAGATCCTAGTGAGTGCGAACTAAAGAATACTTCATAGACTTCAATATAATTTCAGCCAGCTACAGCCACTGATAGTCCCTTGGTACTTATCTCAACTCCTGCTGACTTATTATGTGTCTAAATAGCAGTAGCATGTAAGTATCAGAGTCATAGAGTATGTTTTTTATGGACACACCAGAAAAATATGTGAAGATGACAGTGACAATAGAATGCTTCTTTTGTGCCAGTTCACAGAGATAAATCTTCAAGAACTTGCTACAGTCAATAACACATTTTAGCAACCAATTTTTCTAGTCTTGTCTTATTACTTTCCGTACTATCAAGCAATTGATGTTAATAATAATTTTACTCAAGATGGCATGGATATAGAGGTACGCAATCTGACCACATTCCTCTCATACATGGAAAGGGTTAAAATCTTTACTGGCAGCTCACAGTCACAAGTATTAACTTAATAAATGAATAAGGATGATGTTACAGGATGTGTACAGCACAGTTGTATTAGAAATATATTTTCATTTTTGAATTTATTATACTAATAGACTGCCAAAAACTGGCTCGTGGACCAAGTCCTTTTGCATGTCATGACATTGAGAAGCAGCAACAAAATTATTGCTCTTTATCAAAAGAGTTCACACTTGAATCCAGTACAGGAAACAATAAATGCAGTCAGCCAAATAAGGGACTGTGATAAAGTCATTAGACAAAATTTACCACAGCACACCATGGATTTAGTGACTTCTAGTGTCCTTCTCTGTTGTGGGAAAAAAGTTTAAGGAGGGATTTTGATAACAGCTATGTCAAATAAAATATGAGGGATATGATGGGGAAAAAAAAATTCAGTCATTTGCTTTAAAATTCGTAAATTTTGAACAATGAATGGATGAATTGATACTTTAAACACACATTTTAAATACTCTACAATAATTTGGGAGTTGTTCTGAAATATCCGAACGAGTCATGTAGGCTGAAACCATAAGAATCCACTGGCAGCATGAATTGTATCCCTTTACTCCTAAAATTCTGCAGTCCCAAGGACTGATTTAGGTCAAGAGAATTGTTTTAGCTCTAATAGTCACCTTTGCATTTTATCATACTCAGATACTATGTTTTGAAATCATAGGGAATTAGGGAGATGTTTGTCACCATGCCAGATGGCAGCAAACTGAAATCTTACAGTAAAAATGGATTATTAATTTTTGGTGATGTATTTATTTCTACTACTAAGGGTCACGGTTCTAATTCTGTTCCCTTTCATATGTAAATATGTATATTTACAGTACATTTAAATGCATATACATTTATATATGTACACTATTTAGATACATATACTACTTATATTAAGGCTGCTTTGCTATTCCAGTAGAGATAGCAGAACCAAAAACTCCCTCAGTCATATCCCCTGTAACATCTGCTTGCCTATTCATACATACACATCTGGGACAAAGTTCTTTGAACTTATTCACCTCTCTAACTACTCAATCAGCCCAGAGAGTATAGGAAAAGGTAATTTCATGCAAGAGAACTTGGCTGGGGGTGATTTCAAATGAATATGAATTATGACAGTTATAAAATAGCAGTATAATCCACCCTTCCTCTTGGGTGTGTATTTGCTGTTATTCTGTCTGTATGGGTCCAAACTGAGTTTAAAAAAAGGAAGTTTAGTAAAATACAGATACCAATGTTCACAGTCAATTTGCATCTCCACTACATCACTTACATCCTGGGAAGGATGGTTCAGCATGGTTGTTTACACTGGAACAACATATGTGTCCAACTTATTTCCCTTTATTCAAGCTGGAGTGGCTCTAAGAATGTTTTAGCTGGTGACCTGTAAGAAACCTGAAACTATTGCAGCAGTTTTGTATTGCCAGACTAGCAGGCTACTGCCAGGCACTATGGACTCTCCTCCGCGATATGTCTCAAGCTATTTGCATTGGCTCTGGTGCTAGGCAAGCTGTCATCTGGACATTTCCACCAGTTTTTCTTCACCAAAGAAGCAGTCTAATCCTCAGCTTTCAGCATTTACAGAGAGCCATTGTTTTTTATTTAGCAGTGAAAGAGAGAGTTGAAAGCTTAGACTGGCACTCTTCACCCTGACACTGTGTAGAAGCACTTCACATCATTAGCTCAGTATCTGCCAACACACGGGCATACTGCTTGGGAATGCTCCTTATTTCCAAAAATAACAAAGCAGGAACATGGAAAAAGTGTATATTTCACACAAAATAAGGGAAGTTTTAGAGTCTGTAATGTACTCCAATCTGATCCCACAAAACTGTGAAGAATTTTCTTATGTGTCTTAAAGGGAAAAAAAAAAAGTTAGAAAATTACATAAGAATTACATAAGTACAGGCTACAGGAAATCTCAAAAGGGATCTTGGATCTACCCTTAGTGGTTAGGCACCACAGGATTGCTAGTCAGAAAGCAATGCTCTAACACAAAACCAAATCTCTCTATATCTCTATAGTATCTCTGTAACAGCCATAGAAGTGTGGAACTGTTAAGATGAGGTTTGCATAGTCACACTATCATGTTCAAGACCAATAGTAAAAGACCAAAAGCTACCGCCATGACACAGGACAAGATCAGAAAAGACTCAAGGCATCTTCCTTTTTTAGAAGGGAGCCAAGGTGCGACTCAGGTCATCCAACAGTCCCCATTGGAGCAGTGACAGGGAAAAAAATTCCTCTGGAACCTGATTCTGACAGTCACTGAATCCAAAGTGCATCAACAGGACATGTTAACATGCAGTAGTATTAGATTTACCAGAAGAACAAGAGTACTCTCTACTCACATCTTACCATTACTGACTGCTATTACTTTTCACTGTATTTCCTCTCAAGCTCTTTTAATTTTTTTTTTTTTTTTTAATAAGTAAATATTAGACTCAGAGAAACAGAAAAATTGAGTTGGAAAGGATTGTGGAGGTCTCTAACACAGCTTCTTGCTCAAAGAATGGATAACTTCAAGGTCAGTTCAAATAAGTTGGGACCTTAATGGTTGTTCTGAAAGTTTCTGAGGATAGAGCTTCTACAAGGCATCTAGATCATCTGATCCAGTGTGTAAACCTTCCTACTGAAAATAAGAAAAAAATAATTTCTGCTACTGCTAATTGTGATTTTTGGCTCTTATTTTTTTGTGTGTGGCCTTCTGAGAAGAACTTGGCTATCTTCTACTTCTGTCTTCAGGTGTGTAAATCGGAAATGCAGAGATTTCCTGGGAAAGGGGTGGGTATGTGTGAAATTGCAGACAGCATTTCAGAATAGATCTCAGAAGCACTAAGTGGAACAAAATAATCATATGCTACACTCTTTATAAAGTAGCCCGGTGTGCAGCCAGGCTACATGCTGCAAAGTTGCACTGCTAATGTTTTTAGCCTGTTGAGTATCAGTCACTTCCCTATATGTATTGATGCACAGGGTTAGTCTGTCTGGGACACAGGAATCATAGAATCATCTAGGTTGGAAAAGACCTTGGAATCATCGAGTCCAACCATCTACCCTACTCTACAAAGTTCTCCCCTATACCATATCCCCCAACACCACATCTAACCAACTCTTAAACTTGTCCAGGGATGGTGACTCAACCATCTCCCAGGGCAGCCTATTCCAATGTCCAACCATTCTTTCAGTGAAAAATTCTTTCCTAATGTTCAGTCTAAACCTACCCTATTGGAGCTTAAAGCCATTCCCTCTTGTTCTATCACTACTTACCTGTGAGAAGAGACCAGCACCAACCTCTCTACAGTGTCCTTTCAAGTAGTTGTAGAGAGTGATGGGGTCTCCCCTCAGCCTCCTCTTCCTCAAACTAAGCAATCCTAGCTCCTTTAATCGTTCTTCGTACGATTTGTTTTCCAGGCCTTTCACCAGTTTCGTTGCGCTTCTCTGCAATCGCTCCAGCACCTCCGTATATCTCTTGCATTTTGTTGCCCAGAACCAGACAGGTGTGGGCTGGTTCAAGGTGTGGGCTCACCAGTGCTTCACATTTGTCTTCATTGAAATGTGTGGTGCTTCTTCTGGTTCATTCCTCTGAAAGGTAGCCCTGCTCTGTTGTGTTTTGACACTACCTCCTTAGGATTCTAGTTGTGATTCAGGTAAGACTCCATTCCAGTCCTCCAGGTTTTCAGTGGATACATTAATCAGTATAGGTACAATAGCAGCTTCTCAGGAACGTCACTTGTAGCCTGGCACAAGTTAGATTTCAAACAATAGCTTGTTGCTACATATCAGAATACCTAAATTCTTTGAAATGATGCAAAATTCAAGGGAGAGATTTCAAAGAGCTGAACACTATCCTAAGTCAGGCAACCCAAGTAGATTTTTACCAACCTCGCGGTTTACCTGTGAAGTCCATGTCTGCTTTGGCTATCATCTAACCACAGTGCGATAATACGATACCCTATCAGAAATCTTTCTGAAGCCTGATTTCGTCTTGCTTCTTCTGTTACCCCCAAACTGTAACAGATGTTCCTATTTTTGCTTCATACAACCAGATTCCTTTCTGCTCATACTGTGTGTTCCCAGGCATAAATATGTTAATCAGAATTCAGAAACACTTGTAAAGTCCATAGTGATGAACATATTTACATCACCAAGCAGTTGAAACCAGCACTACAGGTGCCAGAGAAAGAACTATGCGGAACTATTCCAAGGACACTGAGGGCCACATGTCTAAAGCTTATGCAGACAATGTTTCTAAAACAGACCTGTCTTTGGTATCTGTTCACCCAGTGTTTGCCCAAAAAAGACTTCTTTCTTACCTTTTACTACGTAGCTGCCCATAAGAATCATGGATGAATTCTCTTTCTTTAGCCTTCAGTTGAAAATTGTTTTAAACAAGCTAGTCAGAAACATTTACTGAGTAGAGAGCATCAACATAAAAATTAGTAAGAAAGAAAAAAAGAGATCACTTAAAACCAAAATCAAACATACATACAAACCCTCACCCACCAACAAAAAAGCACACACACTGAAAAAGAGCAAGCAGCTGCTGAGCATTCAGTCCATAAGAATGTACTCGGGTAGACCATATCTCTGGTTTTGTACCTAGACCAATATGGAAGAAGCATCATTGGTAGAAATTGGCAATGAAAACCAAGAGACATTAAAAAAAATCACTTTTATGACACTGCTGTCTAGGTCCTATCAAATCCTCAGAAGTACGAGTCAACAATATGGCATGAAGAAAGCTAGTTTGACAGACAGATAAGAAAGAATGGTAGGACACCCATTTATGCTTTAGAAGAATAGGAGAAATGCAGCATGGCAGAGCAGAGAACAGTTCTGGTTCTTGGCAGCTGTGTGAAGCATGTCTTCTGTATGTGCTCTGTATGGAAGCAGGGAATGCTCAGCAGAGCTCTGAATTATCTCAGCCAGAACCCAGACACTCTGAAATAAAAACCCAGACATTGGTCTGGCTGAAAGCATTGGAACTTAGCTGAAAACACATGTGATTACTTGTGTAGGTGACAAGAGAAACTGAAATATAGAGTACTCTAGACACTCAATAAACCTGTCTTACAAACTTCCCTTTGTCCTCAGTGAAAAAAAAAAAAACCAACCAAAAAACAAAACACCAAACAAAAAAACCTCAGGTGTAGTTGAACATGTGTCAAATGTTTTAGAAAAGACAAAGGTAGTTACGTTTTCTCCCCATAAAAAAAAGACCACATGTTCAAAGTATCCAGAGAATATTCCCAGCTCTCTACCCTAACTTCTCCTCTTGCACATTCAAGATTTTTTGGTGCATTGTTAACATGTATTCTGTAAACTATGTTGCAGTGTTTGGATGACCAGTGACAGCTGTGAAATCTAACTTCTCTCTCTTGGAACAGCATGCTTCCCTACATAATCTTGGATGGCTCAAACACCAGAGTAATCTTTTATCACCATAAGGATCCTGACATTAAATGCAGATAAGAATAGTTTTGAATGCAAACAGTTTACAACTAGCTGGCCAACTTTTTTTCTACTTTTTTTCTTTTTTTTTTTTTTTTCCCCAGCTTTCAATGGAAAAAGATATAAGAGGAATACAAAAAAAAAATAGAATTAGAAAAAAAAAAGAATTAGAAAATTGAATTTTTCTGACTGTCAACAAGTATCTCTAGTTAAGACTGTCATAATGTTACTATTGAGTAGCATCTGTGACGAGCACAATGAAAATAAATGGATTACTTCAAAGAAGCATCTAATAATGTTTTCATCAGGATTGTCATAAGTACTGTTTTTTCAAGAAAGGAAGTAAGCAAACATTCCATGTTCACTAAATTGCAGTGATGCAATGACTTGCAAGCTGACATGAGATACTTTCCACAAATGATAGTGTCAAGTTTAAAAGAAGTTCTCTAAGTTTCTGTAATACTTTCCCAAAGCATTAGAAATCTTTGAAATTTACAGGCTATGAGATCACAGGGTGGGAAGCTGAGGGTTGAAAGCACTGATGGACATCACCTAGTCCATCTGCACAAAGTAGAATTAGCTAAAACAGGTTTTCCAGGACGACACAGAGCTGGGGTTTGGATGTCTTCAAGCATGGACACCCCACAGCCTCTCTGGGTAACTTATTCCAGTGTTCAACCCCCCTCATGGAAAAAACAATTTTTTAAGTTGAAATATAATTTCCTGTATTATGGTTTGTGTCTAATGTCTGTTATCCTGTCACTGGGCACCACAGAGCTTGTCTCTCTTTCCTTTGTTTTCCCCAATTTGGGGTTGTGCAGAGCCAACTTTCTGTTCAGTGAGAGTCTCTTGTTTACACTTGTTGATGTGGCAACCAGGGTCAGCCGACTTGGTTATTTACCCCATAAGGGGTTACATCTGTGGGGAGGGGTGGACAGATCAGGTGACCCAAACTGACCAATAGGGTATTCCATCCCATCTGCCACACTCAGTATAAAAGCTGAGAGAACCAATGAGTTCTGTTTGGCTCTTTGTCAATGGATTTCTTTCTTTTATGACTGATGCTTGAAGAAGACCCTGTCAGTTCATCTACCTTTGATCTTCATCAGGGAGTTCTGGAATCCAGTTCTGAGGCCAGTCTGAAATTTTCTTAGTGCCTTCTGGTGACATCTTCCAGGGAACTTGGTATAGTTTTGTATGTACTTATATATAGTGTTTCTATTTCATTTTTTTTTATTATATTTCATTTAAGTAGCTTAATTTTTTTCCTGAATTCATAAATCTCTTTATCTCTCTTCTTCCTCTCCTTGGAACAAGAGGTGGGTGAGAGCATTTGTCATCTTGTTATTGGGCAACCTGGAGCTTTATATCAGGCGGCCCAGCACTGAACCCTGTACTCCAAAGGTGCCTCTCCGGTGCTGAACAAAAAGGAAGGATCATCCCACCCAACCTGCTGGAAATGCTATTCCTAATGCAGCCCATGGCACTGTTGCTTTTTTTCACCACCAGAGTACATTGCTGTCTCATGGTCAACTTGCTGTTCACCAACTTTGCTTTCTGCAAAGTCACTTTTCAGCTAGTACAGGTGATTTGAGTTATTCCTCCCCTGGTGAAGGACTTTGTACTTACTTTGACTGAACTTCGAAAGGTTACTTGCCCATTGCTCCAGCTTATTGATTTCTCTCTGAATGAAAGCACAGACATCTGGCATATCAGCCTTTCCTCACTAGTCTACATGATTTGCTGAGGGCGCACTGTCTCATCAGATGTCAATACTGAAAATTAATAGTATTGGGCATAGTATCATAGCTGGTGATAAAACTCCAATTGAGCTTCATGTAACCAACCACATGGTCCCCTGGACCTTTCTATTTTCCAGCATGCTCTGTGATAGAATTCTTCCAAGTAGATCCCTGGACTAACCACATGAATCAACATGATGGGGGAAATAGTCCAAGGCCTGGAAATACCTAGGTAGTCTCTGCATAGTATCCCAGATCCAAGCCTCTAAATCTCTTTATACACCCCTAGAAAGCAAACACCCCTAGAAAGCAAATCAGGTTAGCAGATAGGGTCTCTGGGCAGGGAGTCTTCCACTGCTATCACTCGCCATTTCCTCCTGGTGCTTTATCATGGATCAGGCTTAGATCCTTTATTCATTAACCCTAATCCTATTCATTCTGCTGTTGACAACCTGCAGTGTGGAGCAAGTGCCTTCTGGAACCCAAAGTCATACTCTTCCAGCCTTCCCCACTGCAAAAGTTTTCATTTCTCAACTTGGTAAACAGCCACTCTGGCTGCTCCTCCTTTACTGTAGTCAGGGGCTCAGGCTACTGAAGCTGCACAGCCTCAGAGAAGAGCCCATCAGTCCCTTTCTCATCACCTTTGATGCTGTGCAGTCTGCTGGCCTCTACCAGTGCACGCCTCCTGCAGCCAAGGAGCCTGTCTACCCCAAGTGCTAGGCACCTGCAGCCCCAGGCTTGGAGAGCTGCGTCCCAGTTTGAGATCTTGGTCTGGGCCAGGGCCTCTGAGGTTACTGTGATAACATGGCCTGCTACTAGGTCTGGCTATAGCTCTGTTCCTTCAAGCCCCCACCCATAAAATCTAATTCCTCTGTGGCTGCGTCCTAGGCTGGCACTTATACAGGCCTCTCCCCAGCACCTATGGTGAGAGTCTTTGACCCAGTTCTTCAGTCAGCTGGGACAGGTGCTTCAAGCTCCCTTTGACAAAGGACAGCTGACAGCTTGTTAAGAAGATGCTGGAGGTTACAGAAAGTCACAACCTCCTGTTATCCTTTCTCAGGAGGAGCAAGGCACTCTGGCTTTTCTTGAAGAGGTGCCTGATGATCTCAGAAGTCTCAAGATCTGGAAGGTTTCAAGGCAGAATCCAGAAACTGCTGTGCAAGGTCCTGCATATGGTGGATGCACTTGAAAAAAGGAGCTGAAGAAGGACTTTGGTATTAATCTCTATTTAAGGCTGTCATCCCTATAACAGGAGCTGGGCTGGGGACACCTTTAACAGGAAATGGACTACTTTTAGCTGTGCTGATAGATGCTTGTCCACACTGTAAAGCAACAACCAATTCTTGATGCAAATCTCTGTCTTTTCAGACCAAGGAGTAGGATTTGCTAAAAGAGAATTACTTGCAAAATTTATGCCCAAACTTACAGTGTGCTTAGTCTCTCCTTTATAGAAGTTGCAGAACTTACCAAATCATAAATAATGTGTCTCACCTGACAGTGAGGCAAAGATGGTCTGACAGATTGAAGGCAGTCAGAGGGCAGCAAAGGCAATTACATAGATGGGTAATTACAGAAGAAATGAAGCAATAAAATCAGCCTTGTTATGCATATTTCCCCAAGAAACAACAGTGCTAGAAGCTAAAGAAGTGTCATGGTAAGAACAGTTAGGAAGGTAAACTAGGCTAGCTTTTGCCTCAGAAGTGCACGTAATATCTGTTGCATCTCCATGGTGATAGTCTGCAGGTATTGTTTATGCTAAATACCAACTCACTTCCAGAAATTTAACAAGTTGATTCAAGCTTGCCATGTGTTTGCCCAGTCTCCTGAGACTTTGCAGCGCTGTAGGAGTTAGCTTGCATGCCATACTGTGTAAACTCTGCTGCAATCACAAACCATTTTTTCCAAAGGGAAAGTGAATCTGGCCATGCACAAACATTGAGTCTCAAAGACCGTACTGCAGAGCAGTGAGAGATTTCCACTCACCATGCATGTAGCAGCACATACATGAGAGAGGAGTAATCATCTAATTTGGTTTTGTGGATTGATTCCACTGTTAACACTGATTTGTGTGTTTGGGTCTAGTGCAGAATTAAAATGCTAAATATTGGGCTAGCCTAAATATTGTGTATTGTGTAACAACCAACTCCATGTTGCGTTAATCATGAAAACAGTGTCAAACATCCTCCTCAATCTGAGTTGCAAGTCAGAAAAGCTAAGAGACTCTTCTGCTATAAGGTCTACCAGAACTGCTAATACTCAAGTCCTGTAATTCCAGGACAAACACAGCAAAACTGAGGAGGATGAGAAGTAATTGAAACTATAAATGATTATTTATAGTTCCCTAGCACGTACATGAAATCCACACTGTCAGAATGATTGAATTGTGCTTGTTTTTTGTATTGCTGTTCTGATCTAGAATGGCAGCCTGCATATAGCTTCAAAAAGAAGTATTTCTCTTTTTGAGTCTTGTGCTGTCAGACATATAATATATGCATCTTTAAGGCTCCTCAGTCCTTACAGGAAATCTGTTTACATTAAGATTGAGAGTTTTGAAGTGCTTTCTTGATGAATGACTGCAGGGCAGCATGTTCGTTATTCATTGGGTGGCTGCAGCAGCGGGCTGGCACATCTGGCTGCGGTGACCCCCTGGCAGTCTGTGGGGTGGTGGGAGGGCTGGGGAGAGCCAGAGAGCAATTCTTGCTGAGAGAGTGCCAAAAACCACTGAGTGCTCACTACTGATGAGAGAAAAACTTCCTCCCTGATTTCTGTGGATAACTGAGTGACATAATCACCTCCACCTCCAAACTGTGGAAGTAGAACAGCAGTAGCTATCAGCTTTTACAGGCTGTACCTGAACTGTGCTCCTGCACTGGTGAGAAACAGAAAGTTGGTTTGAACAGATGAAGTTAGTCTCATTCTGCCGAGGTAGAGCCTGCAGTACAGACACAGCTCTGGATAACCGTCCTGCTTCTCAACTTGGTGTAATTGATGTGCTGTGCTGGAAAATTAGTTAAGTCACCCATGTATCTCATATCAGTTATCCATCTTTAAAGGAGTTTTTTACTACATCCCAGGCAGAGATAACTGCCCCTCAGAGTGCATGCAACAGCTAATCTCTTGTATGGGAAACTAGCTACTGCTGCATTATAAATTAGCACTAAGTGCTGAGCATTCATATCTGTTGTTAACACCATTAGAAACTTCAGCAAAACCACCCAGCCATGAAAAGTTTCCTAGTTACAGTATTGGAAAGTGTTAGCTGATTTTTGTATCTGTTTTAATTTGCTGAGGAAGCCAGGTTTCTCCCAAACACAGGCAGTTAGTTCCATCTGATCTCCATCCCATACCCACACTCCTCACTCTAGGGTGTTACACGTGGGTTGGTCACTGTAGCAGAATGCATTCAGCCTGAGGAAGAAATAAGGATTACAGATGCCTGAGAGGAAATAGGTCTGAGGAAATGAGGATGAATATAAAAAATTTGCTCCTGAGCGTAAATGACTTGCTGTGCACCAGAGCCTGATTTAAATATCTTTTGTGGTCAGCAACAGCACTAAGCATCTGGGTGACAGAGAGTTTATTCAAGGGAGGGAAAACAGCTGCAAGAAGCAGAAGTTACTGAGGATCCATTAATGAAATCTGGACATAGGTCCAGAGGTACTCGGCATAAAGATGCCTTACAGTTTGTACAAATGTAAAAGATGTACAAAAAGCAGCTCTGTCCAGTAAAGTCTGAATACTCAAGAACACATTGGTTATCAATGGAAAAAAAGGGGCACTCAGTAAGGACAGCCAAAGGAGAGTTGTATGAGACATTTCACCTTCCTTCTTTTCCCTGCTCAATTTCACAAGAATTAGGCAAAAGCAAGAGTTTATGTATGTGTTTATATATGTGTGTGTATATATATGAATGGAAGAAAAACCCTCATGACAATTATTACCACCTTCTACTGCTATGAAGACACAGTTTCAAGGTGCTGGGGCTTGCATTGCCCAGTCATTCTCACCCATCTCATTATATTTATTATATTTAATATCCCCCCCAGAATAAGTGACACAAATAGAGGTTAAAAAAAAAAAAGTTTCAAAATTAAAGGAAGTGTCAGACTAAGCCATAAATCCTTTTTTTAGGGCAGCACTAAATTAAGAGCTGAGAGGAAACAAAGTCCTAGGATTTCCTTAATTCTCCTGCTAGAGACGTGCTACTTTGTTTGTGTTCTCCCCAGACACAAGCTGATGTGCTTACAACCGAACCAGGGAATACTGAACTACAAGTCTACTGTGGTGGTATTTTCAGAGACAGGGACAAGTACTTGTAATGTTTGTGAAATACTCTGTAAGTGCAGAATGCATAGACTCTCATTTTTACACCAAATGTGAGGAAGTTCTTACACACATTTCTTTCTTCCATGGCTTTAAACTACTGTCTAGCTATTTCAAATCAAACATCTAAGGCAAAAATGATGAGAGCTATGAATAAAGTTGAGATTTTAGCTGAAAACTGGTTCAGCAATCAAGGAAATCTACTGCTGATTTACAAAGCTCCAGATAAATTGCTACATCCGTATCAAAGAGCTTCAAAATAATTGCCAGTATTGATATTAAAATATTCTGGCAATCAGAAAGCTAGTACTAAAGATTATCAAATGCTACTGAAAGTGGCAGAAGTTGTAGGAATTCCTTCAAGGATGGGGTGTTGTCTTCACCAAGACTGCATCTGCAGTCTTGCAGATAGTACACCACTTTTTTCTGCCTATTTCTGAAACAATCAGGAAACACAGAAAGAGACTTATTTTTTGGATAAGCAGGTACTGGAGATTTCCTATTGACCTCAAGCTCTATGCTGACATAATACAGCTTGCAGTTAATTGTCAAATTCTTTAGAGACTTGTATATATTTTTAAAATGTGTTTTATGGCCTAAGTGGCTAAATACATAGAATTTTATAGGAGTACTTGTGTGTGTGTGTAGCATAGTTAGCCTATTATAGAATACACAGAACTCAAGTTTTATGCTTATATATTGGCTTAGAAGTGCATTCAAATTTCTGTTCAACCGTTACCTCTTCCAGATGTTATTTTCTCTGACATTTTTTAATAAACGTGTAAGCCATTTTTAAGCTATCTCTTAATATAGTAAGTTGGAACACTTTTTCTTAATACATTAAAAAAAACCAAAAAGTACTACTTCTATCAATTTAATTCCCAATAGTTCCTATTTGAACAATATTTTCTTCTTCTGAATTGAGGCATAAGTTGTGAAAATCCTATTTGGGTTAAATTTTCTTGTAAGGTAGCATGAGGTCAAAGTAAGTTTCTATAATAGTTTATTGTGGTAAGTCTAGAGAGAATTGTTCTCTTTCTCCCTCATTCCTCCAGATTTTCTCTGGACAAACTTTCTAGGGACCTAAAAGAACCCCATTCTCTCTTAGTATCCTATTTTCTGTCATGTGTATCTGTAGTTTCTGGTCAGAACTTTCCAAATATAGGTTTTAAGATTTTATTATCTCACACTGACTGATAGCTAGCAATAAGGAATACTCGAATCAATAGTTTGATCCAAATCAATCCCATCCATACTATGCATGTCAGACTGATAATTTGTTGTGTTTTTTTTTTCTATATGCACAATGTTTATGCTAGCATTAAAACAGATAAATTGCAAACTTTAGCACCACCACAGCCAGGTAGGGCAAGACCAGCTGCATTGCCACGTTGGCTGCACACGGGCAGCATTGGCAATAGCAGACAGGAAGGAACTTGAGGACACCCAATGTCCTGTAGACAATACCACAGATTCAGAACTAGCTGACCAGCAAACCGGGAGGAATTCGTTCTGAGTGCAATATCATACTAGTACAGTTCACAGGACTTCAGCATCACAACTGGGTTAAGCTGGTCAAAGTAAACCAAAGGGAAGTTAACCCATTTTCCTCCCTTGTGCCAGCTATAGCGCTTGTGGGGTTGGATGGGTAGCCAAGGCAGTTTTAGCTAGAGACTGGCTGGATCAGGAAAAACACCAGCAGAATGAGGGGGAAAAAAGGAAAAGATGGGTTGTCTGCAGCTTCAGCTCTGCTGCCACAGAAGCTGTAGAGGCAAGAAGAATCAGGCTGTAGTCAATTTAGAAATCAGCTTCTGCTTATCAGACCTCATACACCTCATTGTTGTCTGACTCTTTTGTGAGGAGGGAGAAGCTGGCTCCGGGCTTCCCATACACACCTTTCTAGTGTGAGCTTGGAACTAGATGATCTTTAAGGTCAGTTCCAACTCTAATTATTCTATGATTTTATATGCCTGTGATTTCAACACAGGAATCTGAGTAGCCTTCAACCCTGGGGTAGTCAGAAGAAAAACAAAGGGAAATTACTTTAGCTGAGACACTGAGGAAAAGAGTTAGAGCAATCAGAAGCCAAGAGCTTGGTGAAGTTAACCAGTAACCAGTCAGAGCAGCAGAAGATTCAACTCCTGTTCTATATCTGGTTGTCACGTACTAGGTTTGCTCAGTTAAAAACAAAGGAATTGTTTTGATCCAGAGTTGTGTAAGTCAGTATAACTGTGCTATAGGAAGGGAAAGGAAGTGAGGTTTCTTTGTTAAGGTTGTGGCAAGTCTACACAATTTCCCAACTGACCTGTTCCACACACTTTTTTAAATCTTAACTTTTGTCTTGGGAATCAGAGTTTTAACAAATTTTCCCAGAACAGTTTCCAAAGCATGTAGAGATTTGTTTGGGCTGGACTGATGCTGCAGGGGATCCAAGTGACACAAGGATAGAAGAATTATCATAGATTACATAATAAATACAAAATCCACAAAGAGCTTCATGCACCTTGGATCACCTGAGATTATTTTTTTTTCTCTTTTTTTCTAAGAAGCATAAGGGCGTTTTTTTGTTGATCATGTCTCTTTCAATTATGTAAATTATGAACAGGGATGGAAAACAATTCAAAAGAAATACTGTATATACAGATACAATTTTATACAGAAAGTCAGTGTAGTGACATAGTGATAAATGTCTCTCCTTAAATTAGGAAACAGTTTTAACTATTCAAAGAGCCAAAAAATGGAAGAACTGAGGAATATGCTATTTTCTCAGAAATGTTTTTTATTTTAGGTCTGTATGTCATCTGAGACTATTGGCAGTGAAAAAAATTCCCCACCTCTGTACCTCTCCCGTCCCCACTGCCCCAAATTATTTCCTGTGTATTCTTTTCAACATCTTCACAGTAAATTTTATCTTCGCTACAGTTGAGTCCCCTACATCATGAAACATATTTCCCTTCCTGTTCCATTAAGTAAAGTATGTATCATTGTGGACATGCTTGGTAGCTAAAAACAAAGTCCGAATCTGAAAAAAAGAAACAAAGTTACATTTTGTACTACTTCATTAACGTCATGGACCATATTCCACTCTTCCTCTCAGATGCAGAGTGCTATTCAGAACAGAATTTGACCTAGTGTGGGTAACGTACAAGCTATCATGTTATAAAAACATGACTTTTCATGTTCAGAAACATCAAGTGCCAAGCTTTCAGTAAATATATATATATAAACAGTTGGGAATCATGAAAATGCCATTTTGGGTTAAAAATTTGCTTAGGAGGGGAAGTAAGCTCACTTTAGTCTCTCTAACTTCAGAAGAACCATCATTCATTCATATCTATGCATCTGTTTAAAATTTACCCTTTAATAAGTCTTGAATTTTCAGGGCCTTCCCTTTAACAAGATGATTTAGAGACTTCCATATGCACAAGGCTGTTAACTGGCTGACGGTTTCTTGCCTGACTGGAACAGTCCATTTACCTAAATGAGTCTTTTTGATCCAAGGTGAGAGAACTGCCCAGAAACAGAATTCAAGATCTAATGAAATTAAGCTTATACATGGATGACCTTTTCCTGACAATCTGAAGAAAAATGTCAGAAGGTGGAGCAGTAGAGCAGAAGTTAATGAAATCAAAATAAGAATCACTAAAGCTGTTAAGGACAAATAGATTCATAGCTTCTCTTTCTGAGTTTAACCATGTCTAGCAACCCTAGTAAGGACTCACACCTAATATACATGTACGAATGTAACCATATTTCATTACTGTTTGAGAGTTTACTCGTTTCCACATAAGTTCAAAAAAAACCAAAACCAAAACCAACAACAAAACCCAAAACCAAAAACAAACAACAAAAAACCCAAAAACCAGCCAAAAAATCCAGACAAAAGACCAAACAAACCAAAGAAAACAGCACTAAAACCATTTCTTTTTTTCATTTATATTTATAGTCTGATTCAGATTTTTAAAAAATACCCTAAAATTTTGCCCTTTTATTAAAAGACACAATAAAAAATACAAATAGCTTATTTGAAATTATATCTTGAGCTACCATTGCAAGTTTCTTAGCTTTCTTAGACACCTGTAAAGGTCAATTTATCTCCATTCCTTGGAAAAGAAAATAGAGTGTCTGAAAGGCTCTTAGAAGCTTTAAAGATGAGGTGTCACCACATGGTAAGTGGCAAGATGAAAGCACATCTTTGGTTTATTTTGATATGTGTTTCTGACCTGCAATGTAGTACTACAACATTTTAAAAACTGTATTTTAAATTATCAGCTCAAGTGTGCCTGTTTTTGATGTCTCTAAAGCACTTCTCCCCTTGTCTGGCAATGTATAAATCTTCCCACATTCCAATGTATAAACCTTCTTTCATTTCCTTCTGAAAAGTATTATATGGTATTGTCAAACACAAAATTTTTTATATTTAAATATCCCACATAGATGAAATTCACCTAGCAAGTTAAGACCTGCCACAATGCCAACTGTATTTACTAACTGACAATAATATGAATTTCTTGCGCAGATGGATCATGGCAGGTAGACAAGGTGAAGAAGGATGTGAACAAATGCATGTGACCCAGGTAACCACAAACATGGGTGGCTTGGAAGCACTGAGGTTTTAGGTAATTATCTGAACATAACTTGTGTAGGCTGGTTTTGACTTTCATTTGGGAGGAAAGGTTCAGAAATAACTCCTTCTATAGAGAGTTTTGGAACTTCAGTCTTTTTTCAGTAAGTGAACAGAATGGAATTATGATAAAATGAAAGCAGGAAACCAAACCATTAAATATCTGGTTTTCACCTTTAAAAAAAATAATAAATAAATCCAGGTTTGACTCACATTTGTGATTGCAAGTTTATTGAGTTCTCATTTTAGCCATACTAGAGGTGGCAGATAAGTTTTTGTTAGATAAATTAGATACAAGTTTTCTTAAATATATGAAAGTGTGGCCTTCACTAGCTTTATCCTCAAAGTAGCTTAAGTTCAGTGCACTTCATGTAAAAAAGGAATCTTAAGTTAACCTGGTTATGTCACTTATCCCCCGAGGGACATCACAGAGTTAGAGAACCCAAGTAAACCACTGCATTCATTCATTTGTTTTAAAACGATGCTGCAATATATTTCATAGATGAGTGAGAAATCATTTTCTGGAAAACCAAGATTTGAAATTTACTAAAAGCTAATGCAAATGTAAAAAACTTTCTACTTCATCGAGAAGTAAAAAAAAAACCAGAAAGAAAAAAGATGCAAAGCCCAACAGGAGAGTCTTTTCTCAAGACTTGTATAATCAGAATTTAAGTTAGTTAAGTCTAGAGATTTTACCTCCTATTGGTTTACATTGCAATGACAGCTGATGCTTATTTAAATATTACTTTTGCTGAGACTGAGAAGGAAACTTTTGGGATGCCATATTTCCTTCAGATCTTTAAATACTGGTGATTAAGCTGATTAATGAACACATCTGTACATTAAATTCTCAGAGGTTGTTCTGAGGCTGGCTGAAACCAGAAAGTGTTGGGAATCTACTGAGGTTTAAGATTTCCAGCTCAATATCCAAAGCGCACTAATTTGCCTGAGAATCTGAATAGAAATTTGAAACCAGATTGGTGCCACCCATCATTTCATGTTCAAAGTTATACAATTTGCCAATTTAAAAAAGACTTAATTTATAAAATAGAGCCACATTATGCACTGTTCAGCCCAAACCACATGATAAACATGCAGGATAGGGTTAAATTTCCTTTTCTTATTTTTGTTTTTTTCTCCCTTTTTCTTTACAGTGTTCTTAGTCTGCTTTCACTTTGTGTGTGACCTCATCACTTACAGCAATCAAGAAATACACAAACATTTCCAGTAGAATAAGGCAGTGGGTAATTGGGGCACAGAATTATATTCCTGATTATTGAAGCAAAAGCAGTACTTGAAATTCCATGTCATGCCAGTATCTGAGTGGATATGAAAAATACTACTCTGCTGCAAAGAAGCAGTATGAAGAGTTAACCCCATTTCATTCAATAAAACCAAATTAAGAGTATAATAATTTGCATTTTTGGTAATGACTTTATTGTTTGAATGACTTCAGAAATGTAGAATAAAGTTATTTCCCTTTTCAAATAACTCTAGTTTAATTCACCTTGTTCCCTTGTTGTACCTCATATTCTTAGAAGGCAAAGTGAATTTGATGGGAAGGTGGCATATCGGATTTTATGAACACTTTCCCACAGCTCAATGGCTTATGAATCATAGGTTATCTTATCAAGCACCATTCTGCTTTTGAGCCCAATTCAAGATATGTTGAGCCCAGGAACCATGAAAATCAATAAAATAATCTCTCCAGAACCTGTATTGTGTATTTGATTGAACCAACCCTTTTTAAGCTTTGATTTTATCTGCTTTATTCCTGCTACAAAAATAATGACATTATTTTCAGATAGGCTGAATGAATTACTGAAATATGATTTATTTTTTTTTCCTTTTGAGTGCTTCCTAGTTTGTCCAGTGGTCAAATAAATCCAAACAGACTGATAAATTAACTAACCAAATGCTTTCCAGTGAGAAGCTTACCTTTACATGCTTTACATTCAAAATCTGTTTACACAGTCTCTTTAAAGCTTTGATGATAATATCTAGAACTAAATATATATATATTTTTTTTCGTATTCCCTCTCCTAGTCAAAGGTGATGCTTACCTGTATAGTGGTGACTCCAGAGAGAAACATAAATTTATCCAAACCATAAGTTTTCAACAAGTGACAACAGCTGTTATCTTTAAGATTTATGCAAACATTTTACCCCAATGTTTGGGACTACTAAAAAAGAAAAAAAGAATAAAACAAAGTATATGTATTTAGATAAAGAAAGCAGGGATCATAACTATGCTAGTTGTATATTCTGTAAAACTGTTCTGAATTTTTTAGGCTTTTTTCCAGTATGACAAAGGGTTAATAGAGAAAGAAATGCTACATCAAAGTCACTCACAAGAATACTTTAATGTCAACATTTCAGTCAAATCAGGTTTGTGTTTTGAGGAAACAGTTCAAAATCATCATTCATTTAACTCCATTGGTTTCCTTTGTACTATGGCAGAATTAAGTTACTAATTTCATTTTTACTAAGTGGCACATGTAGTTACTATGCTGCCAGATCCTGAAAACATTCCAGAATCTCATAACATAGGATACTGAGATGCAAATTCATTTTGAGCCGATGCTAATCATTCATGGGCTGGCTCTGATCCCTTGATTGTTGATGACAGAAATAAACTATTTAAAAAGATATAAAATTCAGACTTCTATGTTGTATTAGCATTCAGTGTTATGCATTTCCTCCACCTCACCACCAGGCATTCCTCTAGACATGAAATTAAAAAAATTCTCATTGTTTCTTTTTTTTTTTTTGTATTTTTTCAATATTTTTTTATGCTGAATGTTAAACACAAAGTAAAAGATGAGTTCTCCTTTTTTTTTCTTACACACTTGATAGAATTAGTTTGCTTTCAAAAATTTTGATTTATATAAAAAGTAATTGATACATTTAATAAACACTTTTCCTTATTTTCTTCAAACTACTGCTGCCAAGAGTGACATTAGAGTTTGGTATTAGAGCAATTAATTATAAAAGCTGAAGATAATTGAGAGAACAATTTTAGAAAGACAATCTAGGTCTCTCTATATAATAAAGTATGACAAGTTATCAAGGTAATGCAATATGTGCAGCTGAGGGAGAAGCTAAGATGAAAGCACTATGGTAGTTTGAGGAATGTGAAAATTCTGATGTAGGAAGTATTAAGTAAACCCAGTGTATTGTTAAATACTTAACTAGAGAAAGTACAGGAAACATTTACTTAAACACTAATATCTCCTCTATAGTAAAATAATCTGGAACATAAAAAAAACTTTCAGGAGTTAGAGTAACAATAGAGCAGATTCGGAGTAAATTGGAGCTCAAATACATTTTTTTTTCCTTAATCATATCACAGTATTGTCCCTTAGGGGGGGTGGCTTTTTGCTCCCTTTGTTTGTACATCAGAAGCTGATTTGTTTTAGGTCCCAGACTGGATGTGCTACCATAAGAAGCAGCAAAGCAAAATAATTTGGGAAAAACAGTAGTCCCAGAAAATGAGAGAAAATGAAGGTACGTAACCCAGAAACATTTTAGTCACCTTTTGCAGGTATGCATTGTACTCTCTAGATTTGTAACCATTTCACTATAAATGCAGAACAAATCATATCAAAGACTTAGAACAAAGACTGTACAAAAAACTGATCTATAATGCAGAGCTACTAAGGAAAACTAGCTCTCTTGACTCTGCCAAACCACCTTTCTTAGCTAGTCTGTGTCAGTAAGTGTTTAATATCTGAAACACCAGTCATATGACAGCAAAAACAGGAAAAGTACCCACACTGGAAGGATATGCTGAGATTAGACAATTGCCCAATGGTTTGATATGTAGTAGCTGAGTGAAGGAACGGGGTAATTTTGCCAGCTGGAAAGAAATGGAAAGGAAGTTGAAAAGTATGAAAGAGTTCAGGGATGAAGGAGAGAGGAGTTAACAGAGGATAGTGTGGATTGAAGCTCAGTTGAAAAATCTAGTCAAAAGAGGAAAGCTTTTGGACTGAACATCTAAAGAAGGCAGAGAAGGAGTACTTAAGGTATAAAAAAAATTTGAGATGCTATTAACATCTGCTTCTAATTAGGTTTGGTTTTAGCATTAAATTTTTGGTGGATGAGGTTAAGTCCAAAGGAAAAACTAGTCACAAATGGTGTCAGAGTGGCTGCAAATCTCCAACTGAACCATGAATACAGGAAGTCCTCGTCCCCAGACTCTTTTTCACTGTCTGGACAAAGGAATGCCTTGTGCATGGTAATATCATGTATAGTTCAAAATAAATTTGTAGTTCTTTAAGTTTCCTAGAAAATGAGAACAGAAAACAAGCTCTGGAAGTTTCTCTAGAAGTAAAAATTTAATGTTTTATTCTGATTTTTGTTGTTGTTGCTTTAATTCCTTGTGTATATTTTGATGCATGAATGCATAATAATTGTAATTTATAGTGGCTTGGTTTCTTTTCTTGCTTTTTCTCTTTTTTTTTGTGTTTTGTTTTGTTTTGTTTGTTTGTTTTTTTCCTCAGCACTATGGAAGAGAACAAATCACTTCAAAAGAAGAAATCATTCTCTGAAATGCAAAGCAAAAGCTGACTCACTTTGGAGCTCCCTATTCATGAACTGTACTTTCCAAGATACCTGCCCCAGCTAACTCACTTTTTAAGCATTAAGCATAAACCATAAATTTTGTTTCGAACTTTAAATTTGCAATGGACTCCATTCATAAAACTGTCAGGTGTGTTTTCTAAGAACATTTCACACTAATGTGCAGAATGCTTCCAAGCTAAGTAAAAGCTGTTTCATACATATAAAAGCTTCCTCATTTATAGACAGATGGTCAACTTGCTAGTGGACACTTGGAGAGAAGGCGAGGGAGAAGCGTTATCTCAGAAGTGCCGGACTACAATGAAACTTGTTCATAAAGAACTGATGATTTATGCTCTTTGTTGTCTATTGAGAACCCATTTTAGAACATAACCTAATATCCATTGGATCCAACAGACTTCAGTAGGAACTGGAACATGCCGTATGTCTGAAATGGAACACTCCTTTGGCATGAAGCAATACTGCTTGCGAGTGGGAGTTAAGAGTGCATAGCAGAAGGAAAGAAATTTCTGTCCTACTAAATTTCCCCTTTTGCTATTTTATCAAAAAATATAACTAATTTCATGCCTTAAAAATGTTTATGTTGGATTATTAGCTGATAAAAATTGCTGCAATTGTGACTTCTGTAGATACAGTGAATCCCAAGTTATTTCTACCATGATGCTTTTTATTAAGCAGAGTAGGAAATGTATAGTGTACATGGGCTAAAGACCATCACATAATAGCATCATTCCAGTTCTACTTCTGCACTGAATTTCTTGAGTTTTGCTGTTTTTTAATGAATTTTCTGTAATTTTCTTTTAACTCTTTAATGTTCTTTTTGTCTTTTTGAGGGAGAGGTGAAAATTTTTCAAAAAAAGAAAGACAGAAGACACTAGACAATAATTGTAGAAATTTGAATTGAAAAAAGACATGCAAATGTATCCATTAGAACCCAGATTTCTACTCATGCAATCACAGTAAAAATACAAGACTTGTGAAATGTGGTTTACTAAATACAGCCAACATAACTCAACTTTAGAAATTTTACTGTAGATCATTATTTTTCATCTTCCATCTGATCAAGTAAAAGTAAAATGTCTTCTTTGAATAGACTACCCACATTGTTGGCCACAACCAGAGATGGGAAAAAAGCTTGACTTTAACCCGTCTAAATATACTATGATAAAAAGCCAGTATCTTTGTAAATTTTGTGTGTGTTTTCTTTTAGATACAAACTATAAATTCTATCATTATGGTTTTCTGAGGATTTGATGAGAATTTTCATAAACTATAGCCATGTGAAATTATCCCAAAAGAATTAGAACTTCACAAGAATACACTTCTGGGAATGAGCTGTAGAAGTCTGCAGGGTACTGTTCCCTTGCCAGGCCAGTGGCTTTTGAAAAATGACACTAGGGCCATCCATTTCTAATGGGAATATCTGTCTCATGATGAATTTATTTTTACTTGTGGCTACTAGAATTTCCTTGCCTTAAACACTTTTTAACTGTTTTTTTGTTTGTTTGTTTGTTTGTTTGTTTGTTTGTTTGTTTGTTTGTTTGTTTGTTTTATTTTGTTTTGTTTTGTTTTTGGTAAAGCCTGTAGAAAAATCTACTTTATTTTGGCACCTAATAGACTCCTGTCTTCAGTGTCTTAGAGGATCATGAGCTAAACAGTGCTCATAGTAGCATACCTATTACTCGTATTTATTGTTTTTTCCACTTTAGAGAAGACTTTCTAGATTGTTCTTTTTAAAAATTCTGATTATGATGGGAAAGTTTTAGTCTTCACTCACTTGAATAGTGATATTGGGATTCATCTTAAATACTAATTAAGAAAAACAGGGTCCATTTTCTAGTCCTGTCTACTCTACTCTGGTTTTGTCTAGTCTAGTCTAGTCTATTCCTTTCCATTTTAAGAAAGACAATTTTCACAATCTTGTTCCTAATACATCTTCTAATTACTACTGGTGAATCCAGGAGCAAAATTACCCCAGTACTAAAGAGAAATAACTTGGTGATGCTTTGCCTATATGGTAAACAAAGCAACTGTCAGAAAGATGCAAAATGACAGGAAGACAAGTGTGTGTAAGAAGAAGCTTCAATGATGGCGGGTTTTGTAACACATTCAGCAATATATGTGTGCTAGAGAAGGAAGAGAAATATATCTTCTTAAATAAGTAATGTCATTTCCCATGGTCAAGAGAGACTTGAGATATAAATCTCTGTGCACTGAGCAGATACTCATTATTCTTTGATTCTGACTCAGAAGGTCTGAAAGCTATCTGTCTCAATACTCAATATTTATTTTATTTACACAACACCTTCAACTTCCTCTATTCCTTTATAAAAGTACCTTTTCCTGGTCTTAATCTTCTTACATTCCCTAAAGTTTATAGTGTCTATCACGTAATCATTTTAGGCTCCAGGGAGAGCTTTGTTTGTTTTTTTGCTTTTGCTAAATATCCTTTTGGTTGAATCTCAACAAACAATCATTTGTTTTTTTAATGTAAAAACTCTTTGCAGATTATTTTATGTGCGTGGAGAATATAAGAAATTTTGTTATTTGAATTAGTGCTTTAATATGCCTGGAGCTACTTTCACTGTCTTTCAATTCTACATAGTTTTCCATTGATCATAATGGCTTTGCATGTCAGGCATGTGTTTTCCAGGGCCATTGACAGACTTTTTCATGTGCAATAAAAAAAACACAGTTGCTTTTTTTGTAGCTTCACGGTAACTTTTGTATGTCCATTTTATTTCCGATCCATCTACAAAAGCAGTCTAAACTTCTGGACTGTTCTGGACTTAACAAGGTATGTAAGTGAACACTCAGTTTGAAGTAGAGGCTTTAGTTGCATTTTTCCTGTTTATCCTAAAACAGAGGCCTCAACAGAACAATGAATGTTGAGTATAAGCTCTCTGTTGGTCCTAGAGCAAGAAGCTGAATTCTGCTCTGTTTCACCATCTAAAATCTAAGGGAAAATATTCAGCTGAACCAAATGTCCTCATTTGTTGGGTTTTAAAGGATAACTGGATGCCTGATGACAAATCTTAATGAAAGGATAAGGATAACCAAATTGTACCAAAAGGTAGTGGTACGTTTTACTTTAAAATACAAAATCCTATGGATATAAAAGTAGTATATTTTACACGTTTGGGAGGTTACTTGCCAAGGTGTGCATTGCTTACTCATTCTGAAATAAAGCACGGTCTATAATACTGTGCTCTATATGAATTCCAAAGTGCCAAACTGTAATCTAGAATGTGATGCTGCTTTTGTTTAATCTACTGTTTCACTCAGTCAAGTACAAAACTCTTCTCCTGAGAGCAGTATTCAACATAAAAACCAGACTCTGCTGTGAAAGCAAAGGGCAGAGCTAGTTTCCATTTAGCACTGCAATAAAGCGAACAGATGTAGATGAATGGTTAATTGGTTCAAAATGAAGCAATATTTCAAAATTATTAATTTTTTACTTTTCATTCCACAAAAAAAAAAAAAAAAAGTTTTCTGTTCTGATTTTTTCTTCCTCTACTCTTCAAAAAATGAATATTGAAAACTGAGTGAGCATTTCACTTCATTCTGAGTTCTGATTTTCATTCTTTACTGATAAAGGGAGATTCTATGCAGGAATTTTCCTTCCCTGGCTTTCCTCATCCGTGAAAAACTATAGAAAATGTAGAAGCCAATTATAATTCAAATGCCACAGTCATTAATCACAGGCTATGTTTTAATTTGACACATATTTTGACACCTTAAGAAATATATGAATTAACATAATATCAGAACTATGAAATATATAGATTGAAAATTCTTTGACACAGTAATCCAAGGATTTCACACACCCAGATGTCTTAAATTCATTAGAATTATTCTCTAATTACCCTCCTGCAACTGGAATAGAAAGACTAATGGAAAATGACTGTTCACTTAGAAACCTAAAGAGTTATGAGAAGAACAAAGAGTGATAACATTGAAATAAGTTCCTCTACAAGATTCCACCAAAGAGTTTTTAAAAATTGTTCTATTAAGACTTATTATGATGATTTTGGAGACCAAATTTAGTCACTAAATTGTAAAGGGAGCAATTTCCTTTCTGTGCAAATCAGAATGCAGCCTTCACTGCTGATGACTCCAAAATATTTTAAGGATGACAAACCCCTCCACTGCATTCACACTGTGTCTTTGTCTTTCTCCTAAATCAATGAGATAACTGAAGAATAGACTGATTCTCTTTGCTGTCACATATCTTGCCCTGAATTGATTGTGGATGGTTTTGACAAAAATGCCCATCTTAAAAACAATGTTTACTTTCTAGTCTTCTATTATAAGTTCTAACAGGAATTATAGCTAAAACATTGGTAATTTTATGACTTGAAGGCATATGATTTAGGTTGTGAAATAAAATATTCTAAGATGAGACAAGCCTTCTGTATTTCTATTTTACTTGGATCATCTGGAGTCTCTTGAGAGCCTAGTAAGAAAACTTTGCATCGACCTAAATGTCATTGCTGTGCATAGGATACATTCTATTTTAATTTAAATTATGTCAAATCCCTTAGCTTACTTATTTGCAAAAATTTTGATGTTTTCCAGTAAAATTCAGCTGGAAAGAGTGGACTCCCTGGCTTATCTAAGAGCCTGGAGCTGTGTTCTTCATTATTTATACTCCTTCAGCATTTTAAATATCATAGTGGTTCTGAGTCTCACGGGCTAGAGTGCTCAAACCCATTAGTAGGTATGGACTACATCCAAGAAATTCAGCCTTGAATTTGAGAGCTGGTAGAATAAATTTAATGAAAAAACCACCTACTTAGGACATAAGAATAATGTTCAAATATTTGAAGTGGAAGATTTTTCAAGTACTCAGTGCTGGTTTAAATCTGTACTTATAGGAACTCTCTTGAAGTGCTGTAGACATGGAAGATACTGGCTCAGTAGGTGGCACTATTCCCTCAAAATCAATACGAAGTTTTTACTTGGACAGGTATTTTGGCTATTGAGGTAGAAATAGTTTTCTGTTGATGATCTTCAAAATTCTGCATCCAACCACTGTGGTCATGAAAGATATTGAGCTTTTAGAAAAAGACAGGTCATTTTGCTTTGCCAAGTAAATATCAAAGCAGGATGAGAAAAGTATGTAATTTCATTTTTTTGAATGTATGGTATTCCTTCTCATTTCTTTTCCTCAATTTTTCTGCATTCCTGTATCTCAGTATGTTGCTTTCGTTATCTAGGCAAATTTAGTGCAAAATATTTAATTTCTTTTTTCACTAAAGCTTGATGCTCCATTCTTTGATAAATAATAATAAAATATATTTTTATAAAGGCCCTTCTGACATCAGACCAAAAAAAATTCTTTTGGGAAAAACTTATATAGCCTAATAGGATTTTATGAAAAATAATTTGTGCAATATAATTTTTTAAAAAGTATTAATATAAAGTAGAATGGTTAATTAAATCTCTGAAAAGGTAACATTCCAAAATATAACATTCAGAAAGTGCTTCAAAATATTAAATCTCTAAGAAAATACAGTGTTAGTAGCTGGTGAAAATGTGGGTACTTGAATACACCACTGATAGATTCCAGTTGTTCCAGTACTGTAGACTCTAAATAAGCAGATTGATTATTTAAACTTTCATCAGGTATCTGCATTCAGAATTAGTTTGATTTACAAATCAGAGAGTTGGAGGCAGTTTTTGTAGACTTCCTTGCAATACCACCGTACAATACTGTTTCATGGTATAATCAAACATTTTGAAAATAGCACCTCTAACAAGATCTGCATGAACTTCACAATCAGTGCATAATATAACATAAACTTAAGAACCTACAAAAGCTTCAAAAATACATTGAGAGCCTAGTTGTAATAACTCTCAGGCATAAATTCAATGCATGCAATACACCTTGAGATGAAGAGAACTATGAAAGATTTTTAATTTCCTTTAGAACATGAAATAATGAATATTTTAACTAGACAGTGATTTCAATAGCTAAACTTATCTTTAAAGCCTACAAACGACTCAGGAAAGATTTCCCAGAAAACACTTTCTATAGTCAATATGCTAATGCTGCTTTTTCTGACTAGAATACCCACATATCATTGATCATCTCAGAAGAGATTAAAGTTCTTCATTTGACAGGATATTTCTCTGAAGTGCTTTTAGGAACACAAAGTCACATGATATAATAGAAGCAATATTGGAATGCTTGATCCCTTAATTGCAGTTGTTTATTTTTCCATTTTGTAATCCAAGCATCCAGGCACTTTACAGCTTACATGCAGATTTCGCTTGTAAAATAAACCATCACATGTGTAACCTATCACACTGAAAGTGAATGAATCTTTATGGTAACTTTGAGGGTCTTTTATGACATAGAGAAAAGGCCACAACTACCCTGGTGTAACAGATTGTTAACAGTTGCCATTTGAATTCTTCTTAATGGATAACACCCAATAATTGTGTTGCTTTCCACTGTGCCTGCAATCCGATATCTGTAAGAAATCTTAAATCTAAGAGTCAGCTTAAAATCTTTACTAAAATGTTAAAGAAGAGAATGAATAATAAAGCATCTAGTGTTTCTAAAAGCCATATGCCCTTATTTTTAATGTCCTAAAGTTCAAGTTATACCCAGTTTACAATAACATTAACTGCTTGAGCTCAACTTTAGCTTAGCTGTTGTAAGAAAACAAAAAATGGAGTATGCACACAGTAACAAGGGAGATGGTGACTATTTAAGCAGTGATTTCAGCTTCAAATTTGAGAAAACTATGACATGTTTCTGTATTCAAGTCCATTATATTCATGCATTTTTTTTTTAATGAAAAATTAGCAAACTTAGAATTTTCCAAGTTTTTCATATCTGGCCTAGCTTCTCTCGTGGATTTAATACTTGCAAAGAAGCATATAAATTTCATAGCAATGAAAGCAAACAAAGAAAACTTAATAATTGTAATTGATTCTTACTTTTCATTTTAGTTTTCTGAACCTCAGGAAGCTTTGTGAAAAAACTGAATCATTTCACAGTTGAAAAGGAAAATTTGCAATCAATCATAGTCTTCCAAAGCCATAAGAATCTCCTCTCAGAGTTTAGGATGACATAGAGTGACGTAGTGTCAACAATGCACACGTACTCTTTAAAATATGTAACGTTGCTGTAGTTTGAAATCCCCAGAAAACCTTTGTAAAATGGAACAAGCTGAGTTACGTCTATCAAAACTGTACGTATTTGAGTCATAGGTTATTCTGTCAGGTTTTTTTTATTCTTACCCTGTCACTTTTACTTATTATGTTCACTTACCATTAAATAAAATCTCTTATTTCTTAAGTTTTTTCTCTATTTTTATTTCTCTCTCTGGTTCTCTCTTCAATAAGTTGTTGCTGCTTACTGTTTAACTGCCACTCAGCTACCAGCCTTGCACCTCACGGTAATTTGTTGCCTGTTTCTCAAAGTGCTCAGGTAACTGTTTTCATAACAGTAATGGGCTCACTTTTGATTGCTGATGGTTACTGTGTACTGAGGGAGATGGCAAAAGTGCTGACCAAGCCACTTTCCATCATTAGTCAGCAGTCCTGGCTAACCAGCAAGGTCTCAGTTGACTGGAGGTTATCAAATCTAATGCCTGTCTACAAGAAAGCCAGAAGGGGGATGCAGAGAACTACAGGCCTGTCAGCCTGACCTTGGTGCCAGGAAAGGTTATGGATCTAAAGTGCCATCATGCAGCATGTACAGAAAAAAAAAGTGATCAGGCTGAGTCAGCAGACCTTAGGAAAGGCAGATCCTGTTTGACTAACCCGATCTCCTTCCATGACAAGATGACTTGCTTAGTGGATGAGGGAAAGGCTGTGACTGCTGTCTACCTGTGCTTTAGCAAAACCTTTCACACCATTTCCCACAGCATTCTCCTGGAGAAACAGGATGCTCATGGCTTGGAAGGATGCACTCTACATTGGGTAAAAAACTGGCTGGGTGGCCAGGCCAAAGAGTTTTTGGTGAATGAAGTTCAATCCAGCTGGCAGCTGGTCACAAGGGGTGTTCCCCAGGGCTCAGTACTGGGGCCTGTGCTACTTATTATCTATATCAATAATAAAGATTTTCAGAGGTAATTCCTGTTTCAGAGGTAATTCCTGTGTGTTCAGCTAATCCAATTTTTCTAAAAAATAATAATATTCATAATAAAAAAGGTGCTCATTTTTCAACCAAGCCAACTTTTAGATGTGCAGATATTTTTGTCTGTAAAGATAAGATAGATGAAGAACTTAGTTTCTTCTGCTCTATCATATGAAGAGGCAAATGGAAGAAAGGAATGTTAGTCAGTGAAAATTCACTTTGAAATATATATCCAGTGCTTGTGACAAGTTCAGTTTTCTCTGTGCAGAATGAATTTTGCTCATTTGGGGCTTTTGAAATCTATTACATGGAAAAGTACTCAAAAGCACTTGAAAGTATATGACATCTTGAAAACAAACTACTTGCTATTTGACCCACTCCCTTCCACAGTACCTCCAGGAATGGGTTAGTTTTTAGAGGAACTGAGTGATGCATTGTATTTGATTATTTTTTTTTAACTGTATTGATTATAAGGGAGAAAAAGTTACACATTTTTATCGTAGACCCAGGTACTCAGCTTCTGCATCATCTCTCTCAAAACCTTCTCAGGTTTCCATTGGGAAAACTGGAAGCTCTATAAAAGCAATTCCTTTGCTGGCACAAAACTGTTCAGGATTGTGGTAATCTTAGCTAGTTCCCAATGTCTGGCCTTGACAGAGAAAAAAACTGGACTCACTCTAATTTTCATATTTCAAACAGTAACTAAAAGTAAGTGCATGTTCAAAAAGCTTTTAATGGAAAACACTTGGTTGAAGTTTAGTGCTTCCTATTGCAGTTCTTTCACATTAAGTGATTCCACACATCTGAAGAGGAAAACAGCTGATATTTTAAGAAAGTATGATAGAAAAGGCTTTTTTTGTTTAATCTCTTTTCTGAGCATTAAATTGAATATACAGAACTTGCTAAATGTAAATATTGTCTTATTAAGATGCAGACCATTGCAATTTACTAGATTTTGCAGATTCTTTTGAATCTCATCCCTTAAAAATTATTCTGAGATTTCTCCATCAACACAGAAGTAGCTTTGCATCTATCCATGGTTGATACAACAGACTTCTAAATTAGCTCATCTTGTAGCTGGGTAATCTGACATTATCACAAGAATCTCTTCAATGGACTGATCAGGAAAGAGGTTATTTCACAATTTCATCCCTGTAATTTTGCTGCTTCTTCTGAATCAGAAATCAAAACCAATCACAGTTTGAATCATGAAAAAAAGCATAATTACGTGCACTGATTATATTTTTTTAATACAATAAGCAGAAATGTTCAGTGTTTTATTGTGTGGAGCTAGCACGTAAACAGGTATACAATATTGCTCTCTATAAACCATAACACCATTCATGTCTCACCGGAAATAGGTGTGGTTTAGTTTGCGTACTATGAATGCAATCTTGTATTAAAAAGCTCTTTCTCAATTTACAAACATAGGGTTAGTTTCTTATGAAAGTGAGGGAGACATACATTTTTGTATGTGATGAAGTGATAGATACAGCTCTGATTCTAAACTCTGATCATCATTTAGTTCCCATTAATTTTGAAAATTAAACGTTTTTGCTTCCAGGAATGAAAAAGGTAGTGAGCATCTCTTTTTTTTTTGCTTCTGCTAGACACCTGCAGTAATTGGCTTGTTATTTTAAGTAGAAGTCTGCTTAATTTTTCTAATTTTTGGACATTAATATTATAAAAACTGCTAAGCTGTTGGACTGCAAAGCATATATAATCCCACGCAATAAGCCTCAGAAAATATTTTAAAACATCATCAATATTGGTAAAAAATCAAGAGGAAACTGCTGCAGTTGAAAATTTCATCTCGTTGGAAACAGACATCTTTATTTTATGACTGAGGATAAAAGTCTTTGCTAAAGTGTATGTAATTTATGCACTGATTGTTACAAATAGCATGTGTAATTCCATATGCTGTGCTTCATAAAACTTACGCAAGCTACCCCTGTATAGCAGACAGTGGAAACTCTGTTAGAATGAAATGTGCTATGAATGGAGTCCAGTGTTGGAAGGCGGCTCAAAGAAACTTTATCTAAGCAAACTGGAATGGGTGATTTCCTTGTAGTTTTACAGTAATTATTAGGCATATGCCAAGCCACTCAGGAAAACTTGTAGTACCTTTGAAATGAGGTAACACAAATATCAGTCTCCTCTACTTGGGAAAGTTAAATAGTATGAAAATATTTTTTTTTGCGTGCTGAACCTTTCTCTAAAATCTCTTTGCACATAATTACTCTTTTCCCATAGGCAGTGACTTTGAATATTCCTAAATTTAAACACTCTAGCTGGCCTGTTAACAACAACAGAAATGTCTATCAAATACCCATTATTAAACTACTTAATAAATCCTGTGTAATCATGTACTTCAAAGTCTTAATTCCAAGTACAAGTATGAAAAACTGCAGCAATTGAATAAAGAGAAGAAAAAATAAGAAATCTTTTTCTCAGCTAAGCTATTATGAGCCATAAATGAATTTATATCTAGGTACTATTTTAACAGTTTTGTATAATAATCAATATTAAATAATATTAAATTATTAATATTAAAGTGTACCATAAGAATCAGGAAATAGCCAAAACAGCCTTGCAAGGAAAAAATTGTAATATTTTCACTTCTCCATTGTAGCTATGGAAGAACAGAGAAGATTTATCCAGTCCCAAGCAAAGACCAATGGCACTGCTGTATTTAGAAGCACTGAATCCTATTCTGCACTCCATCAATATGCTGAATTCCCTAAAACTCTTCACAAACTCTTTGTAGTGACCACAAGACATATTACCACTTTTGGAGTGCCTGCACATCTCTTCTAGAGTGGCTAGAAGCAAACTGCAGCAATTTCAAAGGCAGTTTTGCAATTTTCCCAACTGATCAAAGAACAATGAGGTCAGAGAAGTTTTTTAAATGTGTGCAGGAATCACTGCGAACCACGAGGCAAGGAAAAAGATATGAGTATCCCTGTCCAACCTTACTGCAAGATTTCAGTGCTCCTTCTCAAGAGCTGGATATTCCAAACATATAAAAGCCATGAAAAACATTTAGGAAGAAGTTTTAAAGAAACTGTTTCTTAGGCTAAGACTATGGGAACAGTAACACAGATCTCAGGAACTCCCTTTATTTCTTAATTCAAAACTGGTAGGTATTTGTGGAGGTGGGGGTGTTGGGGGTTGGGGGGTGGAGAAAAAGTGACACCTAAATTCCATAAATGAGCAAGTAAACTTTTTGGACTAAATAAGTGGGATTCATCTCATCTAGCCCTGAATGTCTGTCATAGAATCATAGAATTGTCTAGGTTGGAAGGGACTGTTGAGATCATCTCGTCCAACCATCAATCTAACTGATGAAAAAAGAAAAAAATAAAACAACCCATCACTAAATCACATCACTAAGCAATATGTCAACCCATCCTTTGAATACTTCCAGGCATGGTGCCTCAATCACTTCCCTGGGCAGCCCATTCCAAGGCTTAATAGCCCTTTCTCTGTAAAAATTTTTCCTGATGTCCAATCTGAACAACTGATGCAACTTGAAGCTATTTCCTCTTGTCCTATCACCTGTGAATTGGGAAAAGAGACTGGCCCCCACCTCTCTACAACCTCCTTTTAGGTAGTTGTAGAGAGCAATGTCTCCCAAGCTGAACATATGAAGTTTAAGTTACAGCAGACTCCTTTTCTAGTGTTCGGAGTGAAGTCCAATTCAAACATGTCAGGTCAAAATAGTTCCCTTTTTGAAGTGGTCTTTTTTCTTTCCATTGACTACAAAAGACATACATGATACCTAGCTCAGACTTAAGCATCTAACTTCTGGATGCTCAAGTTGAGTCCTGAGCAGGTGAAACACTACTCAAACTGTCCATAGATTTTCCCATAACCTCTCTGCTCCCGAAGTGAATTGTTCTGTCTGTGACAAGTCACCCAGCAACTACCAGCAATAAATCTATTTTAAATTTGCAATAAAGCCACGAAAGAATGATTAACATGGAAAGCAGTTTGTAAACAGACCTTTTCCTGTAGTCTTCAGATATGAGGTACTTTCAATACAAGGATTTCAGTGGAGTCTTCTCTGTATGACACTGTGGTAGGAAGGTGCAGGCTTACCCTTTCTTTCTCACATGAAGAGTTAGATTTCAGGAACTTTGTTTTCCAAATGTTTTCTATATCATTTGGAGTCATGCTATGAAATAATCTTCTCTCATAATGAAATAATTCCAGCATGAGTGGACTCAGCATTTTAATATATTCCATTACCACCTTCTTCACAATATATTGTTTAATCAATGAAAAACTTTTTTGAAATTACTTTACAGATTAATTTTGCAACAGAAAGCATGAGAAACTCTATCATCACTACTATACTTGTATAATGTATTGTATTTTCTAACTAAGAAACACATTGTGTGATTGCAACAGCAGGCAGAACTCCTCTGAAGTCAGTAGTATCAAATCACCTCTGCACAGAATTTGGCTTCACAGTCTTAAAAAAAAAAACTCTGTAAATCACAGTGAGTAAACCACAGTTTGACATGATAGTGCAATGCCCTCTTGCTACTTACATCATCTTTAATGTAGATGTCTTGCTCCTAGAATTTAATACCAGCTCCAGTTTGTTCTCTGATTTATTCAGGCCTTTCAGATGTAATGAGGCACAGCACAAATGCAAACACACACGTGTCTGATAGTATATAAAAGATATTTTATTAAGTCACATGTTTGTAGTCAAGCAAGCCAGTCTCTTTAAGAGCCTTGTACCTGATAATTCATGCAGTCAGCACACGTTCAACATCTGCTTCTATAAAGATTTAATACTTTATCCTTACAGAATTTGGATCTCATTGTTAATATGACAAGTTAAAAGCAGAGAAATAGAAAACTGCTTAAGTGCAGAAAATAAAAGCATGTGGGTTTTACAAATAACAGATCTTTCTTGGTGAACTTAACACAGACAAGTCTTAATTAGACTAGCGGAGTTACAAAGCCACAGTAACCCTTGTGTAGAATTCTTATGGAGACGACAAAATGTATGAAGTTGAATATATTAATATATATATAGATGTATTCTCTTAATGTTTTCCTAGTTGAGCAGAAAAAGACTCACTTTCTTCTATCTGAAGTTTTCTATTGTTGTAAAAGGCAGAAAAATCAGGATAGAGGCCTGTGACAGTGTTTTTGCCACATTCATATAGTTGAAAATATCTGTCTATATGGGTGCCTCCAGAACTTTCTCCTTTAGAAGTTGCTTGACAACATGAAGACAGATGCGTCCTAACCTACACATACTTCACAAGCACCATTTTGCCCCACAGGAGATGGTAAAAGAATCAGGAAAGAAGGTTAAATGTTTCCTCACAGGACAGCTGTTCCCACTTTGCTTTTTCCCAAAAAGGATATCAATGGTTTAGAGAAATCGTAGTAACTGGTTCTATATAACTGTTACAACTTTCAAGGCCTGACTTCTTGAAGTTTTACCATCTCCTTCTGTTTCTTCTAACTCTAGGTTAAAGACTGATGTCAAATTCCCTCCCATGGAAGCAAAATTCAAATTGACTACCAATGGTTCCAATTAGGCAAAGCAACAGACAATCAGGAAAGATGAAGACCTGTTGTTGAATTCATAGTATCGCATACGATGAAATATGGAAAACATGAAACATGTTCTAGAGTTAAGATTTTTCACAATTAGAACTTTTCAGACTTTTCAGAATGTGTTGGCTCGCTAGAAAGAATTGTAATGGAAAGCCTAATTGCACAATTATAAATCATCTCAGGTATGGCAGGTTCCTCATTGCAATCTCCGTTTCTTCATCACCCCCACTTTTGACTAGCTTTTGCAAGATAAAAAATCCTGCAGTAATGGCAATCTGAATTTTAAACATCACTAGGCTCCACGTAAATACTATATGGTTGATGAAGTGCAATATCAGCAGATTCATTATCAATAAATTACTAAAGTATAAAATATAGCAGCCTACTGCATGATTGATGAAGCCAACTAGATTTAGTTCAACCTAGCCCTTATTTTTATCTGTGTTTCTACTGCTGTCACCTCAGAAGTTAGTTTTGCCTTACATTTCTGTTTTATAAAAGCCTTGGTCTATTTTAAATGGTATTTTAGTTGTTATTGCTATTTTAATTGTTATTTAAATACTACTCAGCAGTTACTTTGGATAGAACTGCAGGGGTAGGAAGTTTGACGTGCTAAAACAGAATTTAGTCAGAATGTGTACTGGAGATTTCATAAAGTATTCTAGGATCTCTGGAAAATAAATCAGGACAAATTGTTTCTATCTTTCATCCAAAACACAGCAAATTGAGATCATCAGCTAATGTAAGACAGCAGAACTCTACTGAATTAATTACAGCCCTTTTGATTCACATCTGTAGACAATCTGCATCATCATGTTGTCACATGTAATAGTTCCTGTGGTTCCTCTTTAGCTGGATAGAAATGGCTTTCCTGTCCCACAGAAATGTTAATGAGTTTAGAAATGTCCCATTCCATGTTAGAGCAAGCCTAAGATTAGGCTTGTACCTACAATATCTTTAGGTTGTTGGGTTCAGATACAAGTGGCAAAGGAATTTTTGTGGCTTTTTCAGAAAATCATTTTTCATTTAATTGAATTACATGTTTTCTTCAATTTGTTGATGAACAATTTTTTTCTTTCCAGTTATAAACGATTACAATAAAAGAAAATGAAAGCAAAGAGAGTGCTTCCTTAAGATATTGGAGGTTTATATACTCCGTCCATCTCTGGAAGACAGAATGGGGAGAAGGACTCCCATGTCCTTCCTTGTCTCTTAATAAATTGAATCTGTTTGTTAGAGAGTATATAAGATAATTTGGGAGCATTCAGGGGTATCTTGTAATCCCTATATTTCTGACTAATACTGTACAACAGTCATCCTCCAAAGAGTAGGGAATGACTCAGTAAGTCTTGCTTAGTAAGTAAGGATTTGCCTGTGGTAGAGAGATTCAGGGTCTTTGCTGAGTATTGGTTTTCTCATTGCTATACAAAGGGGAATACCCCAATTAAAAGATCACTTTAAAATAAACAGCTTCATTAAATGAGTTTGAGCCCTTTATCATCACCACAGACTTTATTGGATCAATATACTTAGTGATCTGCTAGCACTTCCATAATTTGGAATAAGTGGTTTTTTTTTCTGTATTGGTGCACATATCTAAAATCAGAATTAAAATACCACTACCATTCCTGTGCCACCAGACTACTTCAAAACTCTCTGTTATTTCCTACCTAATTATTCAAAAAATCTTATGCAGCTGGAAAATCTTCAAGGTCTTGTAGGCTAGAAAATAATGGGTCATCCTGTGTTTTTTCTGGCAACAAAATTGTCAAGTCATGCTGGCCAGCTTTCAGATCCTGACTGCTGCCCCTCTAAAGGATCAATGATCCTCATGGTTGTACTCCCAGAAAGATAAGATAAACTTGCTGCAAAATGTCAAAAATCAGTGAATGTTTTATGACAACTATTAACCAACCCAAAACTGTGTCATGAAATGATCCCAGAAATGCTACTGCTCCTTGTCAGTGAATTTTTATGATGGCAATCAGCCCTGTGAGGTCAATGAAGTCCAGCTAATGGAGAAAAACAATTACCTTGTTCTAAAACTGGTTAATGAAATTGGATTGCCTGTACAAGATCTCTTATTTTAGAATAATAAAATGAGCTGAAGACAAGAAATATATATATATTTATGTTGAAGTACCCAAATTAGAGGATGACAAAACCCCCAAAATTTAGGTAGCTTATTTCTTATTGTTCCCTGATCTGATTGTTCCACTGATATCCCTCAATTGACTGCAGAATTTTCCCAAAAGGATGTGTTGAGCACACAGTGGGTTCAGACATGTTGCAGCAACTCTGTTCCAGCAGCTTGGCTCTCTATTGAGGCGACATGGCCCCCTTCAAAGCAGCAAAGCATACAAACTGACTACATCATAATGGGCAGCAAATGCACAACTTTCTTCAGTCATGACTTAATTATAACAGGAAAAAAAATATAAAATATTACGATAAATCTTTATATATGTCTTATGAGTTTCGTTCTCTGCATTATATCTTGACTACACTCACAGCTATTTCTTTCCCTCAATGCAATTTCATCAAAGTGATCAAGTTTCCTGCTTGAAGAATGTTGTGAAAGTAATTTAGTTTGGATGGCTCTGGAGCTTCACTGTTTGAACAAAAAAATGGCTCTGAATCTTGATTCTCCTATTTACCTCCTCACTAAAGCTTGTTGTTTTTAAGGCACAACATGGCATGGGTATTTTCAAAGTTATAATGATAGGAAGTATATATAGGCTGGTGCTGCAGAGGGAATGAAAACGTGCTTTATAGCTGACTGGATTTGTATTATATAATTTTAGATTTTAAATTCTTAGCTGGTTGTTTAGATTTTCTGAAAAATCAGTAGAGAAAAAGATGACCCCATTGGGGATGACTCATCCTCCTTGTATCATGCTACTTATTTTAGAGCACTGTTTTTTAAGATGGGTGACTGACTTAAACTTTATATTTTTAACATTTATTACCCTCAAAAGAAGGTAATAGAAAAAATTACATATGTTTTTCTATAAAATTTTCTGGTTAATACAAAGATTATATTCTATAAAATTTTCTGGTTAATACAAAGATTATATTAAGAATGTATTTAGAAGCCTGGAACAATGTGTCGGATGCTTAACTGAGGTTAGTAAAATATCTATTGTGAGCAAACAGCTGCTTCTGTGATTTCTATGCATGTCTGTATTCTTAAAGTGTGTTTTAACATTATGGCTTCTCTAGCTAGAAGTCATATCTAAGTTGATTTGATATTGCTGTTTAATGGATTATGAACTTCTGAGAATTTACATACTAAATCAGCAGCTGAAAGTCGGATACTATCCATGTATCTCTGTCTTTTCTCACTTGTAATCCAATATATACTTTTGTGTGATACCTACATGTAACACTGACAGGAAATTATTAACTGCTGGTTGATTGTCTTAATATTGCGATCCACAACTCCAGCTTCATGTATGTGAAGTGTCAAGCAATATCATCTAATACATATCATAGATTTTCATTAGTAGTGGCCCTCAGATTGGGCTCATAAAAGTTGTATCACCTCCTAATGAGTTACAAGAGCTTTATTTTTAAGCATGCTTTGGATGTATGAAGTTCCAAGATTGTAAGGACTGTAACACAGTCATATCATTTATACCTTCTTACTATGTTTTCTTAGATATGTGATGTTTAAGGAGTGTGGTCCTTGGAGTAATTTCCTGATAACAGTAATTGCTGTTCTTTTGGACTCTGACCTCATTGGAATAAGTTGAATTGTGAGGACAATGACTAATTTCAGCAGAGCTGATAACTCTGTGACTTGAAAATAATGATAATGTTCCAGACTTTGAGGTAATAACAGAAAAATTTATAGAATTAGTTGAAAAGTTGATAGCCACTTACTGATGTCTTCACCTCTCTGCTATTTAGGCCAAAAGGATGTGAGAAATGGATTGTGAAAGGTAGTTATTACACTATAACCACCCACGTAGAAATCTTATAGATGGGAAAAAGTACAGGTGTGATTATTTTTCAGAAAAACAAAATTGAAAAAATAAATTGTATTGCTCAGAATTCACTTCTTAGGCATTTTTCAGCTTTGAGAGAAATTAATTTTGACTTGACCATGTTGTTCTGTAATTTCACATAGCCAGCATTCCTAATTGATCATAACTTATGAAGGAAATTACAGTACAGTGATTTGTAGTCTGTTTTTCTGTCATGCTGTAGTCTGAGACCTCATCTTCATCTGTTTTTAAATTAAAACTTTGCAGTACCATTTGTTACTGTTTATTACTCTGGATATTATTTGGTAATTTGCTTTCAATTATTCAGCTCACAGAAGCTACACAGTGTTCACCTGTAACCTGTGTTTCTTATCTTCTGTATAAATGCTCTCCTTGATCCTATGTATTATAAAAATTCCATTAATATTTTGAGAGAAAAGTAGAAATAAAATGAGAAGATTTTAAAAATCACCCCATAATATGTTGACAAATATAATAATTGTTTCCTAATCTACATTTTTCTAGAGTTCTGTCTTTGATCCACACATTTTTTTCCAGTTTAGTGTCTTATTTTGTTTGGAAAATAAAAATAAATATTGAAATGTACCATTCCAATTTATTCATAAAATTCAAGGATTCTGATCTACATCTTGTATTCATCTAAATAAATTGAGGAACTAAAAGGAAGAACATTTTCTTTCTATAATTATTTTCACTCTGCTAAAGCCATAGTACTAATACTATGCAGTTAAAATTCTTAGCCCTGACTAAGGACTCTCTGCTGTTCATGTTCATCCTCTGTTCTAACTTATTTTCCCAGACCTTTATTTTTATTCTGTGTAAGTTTCCTTCACTGCATAAAACCATTGTCATCTATTAATGACCCTTTATTCTCATATTTTAACATAGTGTCTAAACAAAACAAAACCAAAAAAAAACCCAAACCCAAATAAACAAAAAGCCAAGCCAAAAAAAACAACAACGACAAAAAAAGTAGAGCAAAATTATTGATCTGATATTTTAAAAGGTTAGGCCATGCTGACAGATTGTCTACCAGCATCATCAGATCTGGACAGAATGGACCTACTGCATCAAATACATATACGACACCAAGCTGATCAGAGGTCTGAAGCCCTTAATATGGGAAGGATATGGACCTGATCGAGCGGGTCCAGAGGAGGGCCACAAAAATAATCAGGGGGGATGGAGCACCTCTGCTACAAAGACAGGCTGAGGGAGCTGGGGTTGTTCAGCCTGGAGAAGAGGAGACTCCAAAGACACCTTGGTCCTCAGTGATGGAACACTGGAACAAGTTGCCCAGGAAGGTGGTTGAGGCCCCTTCCCTGGAGATATTCAAGGTGAGGCCCTGGGCAAGCTGGTCTGGTTGGGAGTGTCCCTGCAACTGTGGCGGGGAGGTCAGACTAGATGACCTTTGGAGGTCCCTTCCAGCCTGGATGATTTGATGATTCGATGATTCGATGATTCTATAATTCTCTTGCACAGCCCTTATATCAACTCCTGTGACAAAGGGCACCCAAAGCCTGCCAAAGGTCACAGTGTTGGCAGGAGTGCAGCCAATACTGTGCTTTTGACTTAAGCAGATATTTCATCAGGGTGCAATTATTTAATCTTGTTCATTAAGCATATACCCTATGCATCCTCCCCAATCCTACCCATGACTGTAGTACCAAGTGTATTAGATTATATTCTTCATAAAGCAGAAAATTTAGGAAATTACTTAGAAAATTAAGACCAAATAAATCACTAGACCTACTAAACTGATAAGTATTTATCATAATCGTACAGACACTGTGGATAATGAGGTCATGGTTAGCTACTTCAGCAAAATCTAGCAATCTTTAACCATGTCACGGTTATACATTCTTTCCTGGTACAAACACAGAGAACATGTCAGGAAACTTGTCTTGTGGTTTGGGTTTGTTTTTTTTTTTAAATTTAAAATATTTCCAAGCAATATCCAATCAACTGTTTGCTCTGTTGGGCATATCCATCTAGGTTTATAGTTCTTCATGACCTCCATGGCAGAACAAGGCTGTAAACTGTAAAAAGCTGGTTTCTAACAATTTTGCTGGTTAGATACTTTGCCAAAGATGGGACCCAAGCACCTGTTTCCATGACATAGCCTAATACGAATGTGCAAGAGCACAACAGAAATGGAAGCCAGAACTTACATGAAATTTATTTGTAGTTTAACATATTATAAAAATTTCTTTGCTGTTCCAAAATATTTTCCCTCGAGAAATAGCAGATTTACCCTCAGTGAGGTGTATTCCCTCAGAAGTTTATGATCCATGTTGAAAATTATAAACTTGTGAATATTCAACCCTTTTTTGTTTCTATAGTTAGAAATGTATTCTTTATAAAAGGATCTTAGTGAGGGAGGAATGCTGGAATTTTCTACTGAAGTGCTTTTAAAGCAAATATGCCTTGAGCTGTTATAGATGAAAGGTGTTTGTTAAATTACTTGATGTTACAAATATCTGAAATTGAGTGGGTGATAGATTTAATTGCAGTTGTCAGACTGGTTTTAAAAGCATATTTTTCTTTCTGTTCTGTTTTTCAGATCTGCAGAACAGTTGGATTCTGAACATAAAGAAAAGAAAGTGTCTGAATATACTAATCACAAAATGTAGCTTCTGGCTAAGCTAAGGCATATTGTCAAGATGAAGTGCTGCATAATTTTCAAAACACTCAGTCTGGCCAATGCATTCCATTTCTGAATAGAAGTACCCCTGTTGTTCCAGTCCCTGCTATTTTCTGAATAAAAACATCCAGTAAATGTGGCACTGGGTTGCTTTCATATATACATAAGGCTAATACAAATAGGAGAATTAGTGAATGGCTTTGTGCTGTAAGCTTGAGCTGAGCATCCTCTCCCGAGCTGCCAAATCCTATCAGCGACAGGATTTGATGGACAGGGTGTCCATCAAACTCACTGCCTCACTGTTGCATTGAAGCTTGCTGTTCCAGAAGAAAAACATTTAGAGCAACACTTGGAATGAGATTTGCTTCAACCTGAAATCTCTGCTCAGGCTTATGGAAAGTAAGGACATGATCAGTGACAGCCAGCATGGCTTCACTGAAGACAAATTGTGCCTGACAAATTTGGTGGCTTCCTATATCAAGGTTACGGCATTGATGGATAAATTGAGAGAAACTGACATCATCTACCTGCACTTGTGGAAAGCGTTTGACATCCTGGTCTCTAAAATGGACAGGGATTTGACAGGTGGATGGCTTGGTGGATAAGGAATTGCCTGGATGGCCACAGTCAGCAGCTTGATATCCAAGCAGAGACCAGTTATGAGTGGTGTTCTTCAGGAGTTGGTACTGGGATCAGTCCTGTTTAAGAACTTTTTCAGTAACATGGTCAGTGGGATTGAATGCACCCTCAGCAAGTTTGCCAATGACACCAGGCTGTGTGGTGTGGTGTGGTGCAGTGAACATGCTGGAGGGAAGGTGTGACATTCAGAGGGACCTGGGCAGGCTTAGAGTTGTGGAATGATTTGTCTTAAGAGGTGGGCCCACACGAACCTCTTGAAGCAAGGCCAAGTATGAGGCCCTACACCATGGCAATCCCATGCAGAAGTACAGGCTGGGCAGTGAATGGATTGAGACCAGCCCTGAGGAAAAGGATTTGGGGGTGCTGGGGCATGAGAGGCACAGCATAAACCGTCAATGTGTGTTGGCGGACCAGAAAGCCAGCTATACCCTGGGCTGCATCAAAAGAAGTGTGGCCAGATTTCAAGGGATGCCAAGGGGATTCTGTCCCTCTACTCGGCTCTTGTGACAACTTCACCTGGAGTACTGAGTCCAGCTCTGGAGTCTCTAATGTAGGGACATGGACCTGTTGGAGGGAGGCCACAGTGGGCCATGAAGATGACGAGAGGGCTGAAGAACCTCTCCAGGTTGAGAGAGCTTGGATTGTTCAGTCTGGAGAAGAGAAGACTCCAGGGGGACCTTATAGCAGTCTTTCAGTATTTAAAGGGGGCCTACGAGAGAGACAGGGAGAGACTCTACCAGGAACTGTAGCGGTAGGTCCAGGGTAACAGGTTAAACTGAAAGGGAGGAGATTTAGATTAGGTGTTACGAAGAAATTCTTTATGGTGAGGGTGGTGAGGGACTGGAACAGGTTACCCAGAGAAGCTGTGGATGCCTCATCCCTGGAGGTGTTCAAGGCCAGGCTGGATGAGACTTTGAGCAACCTGGTCTAGTGGAAGATGTCCCTGCCTGTGGCAGAGTTTTCGGAACGAGATGATATTTAAGGTCCCTTCCAACTGTAACCATTCTGATTCTATGAAACCTAGTTTCATTTTGAAGTATATAAATAAACAATTCTTGGTCATTAGTGTGCTCTGCTCCTGCAGATCCCACTGATTTAAACCTGCAGCATTCTGGGTTAGCTTTACAAGAAGGGCTTTAGTTAGGTAATACTAAGTGTCTCACAAGGCCACTCTGCTAAAAATTTATATAAAACTTGGACAGCTACAGAGAGATTTCTGCTAGCAAAAGATACAAGATACTGAAATTTCTGCTGAAGATATGTAGAACATAGCTAGGCACTTCTGGTCTTTAAACTGCTTGGTCTCTTCTGTTGAAGTCATATCAGTTCTGTATGGTGTACAATAATCACAGGTTTAATGGGCTAGAGAAAACCTTTAGGCAATTTACCATGACACTGTTCTGTTTCTCTTTCCAGTGACTGTTGTCGCATCTCCAAGAAAATGGAGCAGCTGTAATGGGAGAGACTGACCACTCTGAATACCCTTCAGCTGAACCCAAATCTTTTGGAAAGCTATAGAAGTGAGGTGAATCCCTGGATGAAATGTTGTGGATAGATGATCTTCCACAAGCCATTGAGTCAGGATGGCTAAAAGAAGAATTAAACTAACATTTTAATGTGAATTCATAATAACTTAATACTGCACTCTGTGAGTTGCTGTGGTTCTGCTGATAAGTGGTAACTCATTAACTGAGTAATTTTTTATTTAGTTTTTTATCATCTGCCCATGTCCTAAATCTCTTCCCTGACACCTTTGAAAATGCTGTCCTTGCATCACAAGTCTCCTAAAACCTGCTTTGAAACATTTACTAATGTGAAAGATCCCTATAGATTTTAATAGACTTTGGATCAGTCCCATGAATAACAGGGAAAAGCTGTAATTTCTTTCATATGGTTTAACACTGGGAAGCAATGACAATTACCTTCATGCTCACTGTGCTTGTATTGCTTGGTCTTTAGCCCTCAGTTAGATGATATTATTGTCTGGCATCAAAGCAGAGTTCAGAAGAAGAGAAACAAAACAAAATGAAAAAGTTTTCTCACAGGAAAACATTTACTGAAGCACAAGATAATCTTAGATTCATGTTTTTTTCACCACATAGACTTATATGTGCAGGAATGTGTGTATTGGCAAAGTCCTAAGCTGACAGGTCTTTCTAGGTTTCACATAAAATGATGAGATGCCAGAAAACATCAGACACCTCCTCAACTTTAGGTATCCAACAGCATCCTGGCCTGTATGAGGAATAGCATAGTGAGTAGGACTCAGGAGGTGATCATCCCCCTGTACTCGGCACTGTTGAGGCCCCAACCACAAGTACTGTGTCCAGTTTCTGGCCCCTTACCACCAAAATGATCTTGAGGTGCTGAAGCAGGTCCACAGAAGGGCAACAAAGCTGGTGAGGGGTCTGGAGAATAAGCCTTATGAGGAGAGGCCGAGAGAGCTGGGGTTGTTCAGCTTGAAGAAGAGGAGGCTGAGGGGAGACCTTATCGTTCTCTACAACTGCCTAAAAGGAGGTTGTCGAGAAGTGGGGATTGGTCTCTTCTGCCAAGTCACAGGCGATAGGACAAGAGGCCTCAAGTTGCGCCAAGAGANGTGCTGGGGCATGAGAGGCACAGCATAAACCGTCAATGTGTGTTGGCGGACCAGAAAGCCAGCTATACCCTGGGCTGCATCAAAAGAAGTGTGGCCAGATTTCAAGGGATGCCAAGGGGATTCTGTCCCTCTACTCGGCTCTTGTGACAACTTCACCTGGAGTACTGAGTCCAGCTCTGGAGTCTCTAATGTAGGGACATGGACCTGGTGGAGGGAGGCCATAGTGGGCCATGAAGATGACGAGAGGGCTGAAGAACCTCTCCAGGTTGAGAGAGCTTGGATTGTTCAGTCTGGAGAAGAGAAGACTCCAGGGGGACCTTATAGCAGTCTTTCAGTATTTAAAGGGGGCCTACGAGAGAGACAGGGAGAGACTCTACCAGGAACTGTAGCGGTAGGTCCAGGGTAACAGGTTAAACTGAAAGGGAGGAGATTTAGATTAGGTGTTACGAAGAAATTCTTTATGGTGAGGGTGGTGAGGGACTGGAACAGGTTACCCAGAGAAGCTGTGGATGCCTCATCCCTGGAGGTGTTCAAGGCCAGGCTGGATGAGACTTTGAGCAACCTNGATAGATGATCTTCCACAAGCCATTGAGTCAGGATGGCTAAAAGAAGAATTAAACTAACATTTTAATGTGAATTCATAATAACTTAATACTGCACTCTGTGAGTTGCTGTGGTTCTGCTGATAAGTGGTAACTCATTAACTGAGTAATTTTTTATTTAGTTTTTTATCATCTGCCCATGTCCTAAATCTCTTCCCTGACACCTTTGAAAATGCTGTCCTTGCATCACAAGTCTCCTAAAACCTGCTTTGAAACATTTACTAATGTGAAAGATCCCTATAGATTTTAATAGACTTTGGATCAGTCCCATGAATAACAGGGAAAAGCTGTAATTTCTTTCATATGGTTTAACACTGGGAAGCAATGACAATTACCTTCATGCTCACTGTGCTTGTATTGCTTGGTCTTTAGCCCTCAGTTAGATGATATTATTGTCTGGCATCAAAGCAGAGTTCAGAAGAAGAGAAACAAAACAAAATGAAAAAGTTTTCTCACAGGAAAACATTTACTGAAGCACAAGATAATCTTAGATTCATGTTTTTTTCACCACATAGACTTATATGTGCAGGAATGTGTGTATTGGCAAAGTCCTAAGCTGACAGGTCTTTCTAGGTTTCACATAAAATGATGAGATGCCAGAAAACATCAGACACCTCCTCAACTTTAGGTATCCAACAGCATCCTGGCCTGTATGAGGAATAGCATAGTGAGTAGGACTCAGGAGGTGATCATCCCCCTGTACTCGGCACTGTTGAGGCCCCAACCACAAGTACTGTGTCCAGTTTCTGGCCCCTTACCACCAAAATGATCTTGAGGTGCTGAAGCAGGTCCACAGAAGGGCAACAAAGCTGGTGAGGGGTCTGGAGAATAAGCCTTATGAGGAGAGGCCGAGAGAGCTGGGGTTGTTCAGCTTGAAGAAGAGGAGGCTGAGGGGAGACCTTATCGTTCTCTACAACTGCCTAAAAGGAGGTTGTCGAGAAGTGGGGATTGGTCTCTTCTGCCAAGTCACAGGCGATAGGACAAGAGGCCTCAAGTTGCGCCAAGAGAGGTTCAGGTTGGATATCAGGAAAATTTTTACACTGAAAGCACTGGAATGGTCTGCCCAGGGAAGTGGTTGAGTCATGATCCCAGGAGGTATTCAAAGAACAGGTTGATATACAGCTTAATGACACAGTTTAGTGATGTTTGGGTTTTTTTATCAGGGTTAGGTTGATGCTTGGACCAGATGATCTTAAAGGTCCCTTCCAATCCAGATAATTCTATGATTTTATGATTCTATCACTAAACAGCATTGTTTAAAATGTACAGAGCTCAGAAAAGTCCTTTGGTTTGCTCTTCCAGTTTGTCTCCCAGATAAAACAGTTTATCTTGGTTTTTAGGGTTCTGCACCATTGCTTACTGGAGAACTCTTTCTGCCTTCTGTGAGATCTGGGTTAATCCTATGAGAAACAGTATAAACTATGCAGAAACAGCTAGAACAGACTCAGCACAAGTGCTGGAAGCAGCCTGATGGCGGTACCCTGCTGTCACTCCTTAAGTACAGTTATAAAGAGCAGACATGGAAATTGAGTTTTAATATTGGATTGAAAATATGTGCAGATACCAAACCAGCTATGGTGATCTACTATTGTAATTGCTGAGTCTGTCATTTAAAAGACAGGAAAAATTATGTTAATTGGTAAGAAAAAAGATGGTAAATGCATGCAAAATACACTAATTAGTTATATCCCTAGAGAAGTTCCAATAAAAGAAAGAGAAACAATACACATTTCACTCAAATGCACGAGAAAAATTAAGGCAGCACATTATTTACAGTATTCTTTATTCCTGTTTAAAAGCTTTTCTGTTTAACACAAATATAAAGTAGGACTTTATGTATAATTTGTCATATTAGTGCAAGTTAATTATCATCACAAAGTGATGTTATGCTGTCTGTGGCTATTCCTGACTCCTATCTGGACCTTTCCTAAGGTTTTCACTAAGTACCTGAATGGAAAATTCCTATTTAAACTCTTTTTTTTTTTTTTTTTTAAATGAAGATANCTTTTTTTTTTTTTTTTAAATTGAGATATTTTAATGTATAATTTCTCTCCAGCTCTAATAACTACTAATTTATAACTGAAGAAGATTATGGGAGCATAGAAAAGCTAAAGACCATTGACATCTCCTGGTAACAGTGATGCTGTCTTCCCTTTTTCCCTCTTTCCTCATACAGGGGGTTCTCTAATCCTGGACACTGACCTGGAAAGCCAAATTGTCTTGTGCCATGCGTCCATTGCTGCAGATACAGGAGCCAATAACTGGCCTCACAAGTTGTTCACCTCAGGGTAAACTGTGCTTTGCCTTGGAAGGTACCTGGGTGAGTATATATAAAGCAATTCCTCAAGCAGTGAGAAAAGGAAATTAAATCCTGGAAATATTCAGTTCTAGCTGTGGCAGCACACCTAGGGCATTCCACTGTGCAGTTCAATTGCCAGGTAGTTGGGGAATGGCAAGGCAGTGCTCAGGACTGGTGCTTGTTGGCAGCTTGCAGAAGCACCCACTCCCAGTGACATGCATGAACAGCCCTCCGTGGAGACACAGGAGGGAGAGCTCAGCACATGCAGACAGAGGATTCCCAGGATAAAACCGATGGTGGATATTCCTGAGCCTGATACAGTTGCTAAGAGCCCAGGAAGCTCAGGGGCTGGAGGAAGCTGGACTTGCATGCCCTAGGGGGAAATTTCACTCTTCATTAACTCAGCATCTTACTTTCTTTTGTACCCTTGCTTTATTGGCTTTAAAATGCACAGGTGTCTGATGAGATGTTATTCATAAAGGATTAGTTAAGCTCTCCATCTGGTCCTTTCCACCGCACACAAATTTGTGTCCAACAGAGCAGATGCAGGTGTTGGCTTCCTGGGGCTGAGCAAGTAGCAACCACACCTTTCGTTAGCCTCTCCAGGCTTTTCTAGGTGCTCGTTTCCCTCAGTAGAAATCCAGCTATCCAGCTTAGCACCACGGATGCCTGAAACCAGTGCTGAGATGCTTAATGTTTTTTGAATTTACACATTGTCTTTCAAAGAGTGGTAGGTAATGTTGGTAAAAAGACATTTTGGAAGTTCCTAAATGAAACTTGATGGACCTACATGGAACTCAACAATCTTTAATGTCCCTTCCAACTCTAACTATTCTATGAATAGGACTAAGCTATAGGCAGACTGACCTGGCCTGGGAAAATCCAAACTTGCAAATGGTTAGAAAGGTCCTAAGCACAGTCTTTGCCTCCACCCCCTCCATCCAACCTTCCCAAGCAATCTTTTACTGTGATTTAGGAGGTAATGTCAGACAGACACTATTCTTGGTCTCTGTTTTTAGGTGCAGGGGCATTTTTTTTCCTACTTTGTCTGCCTGTGAAGGCTTTGTTTTATTTTGTTTTGTTTTCCAGAATTATGCATGATTTGAATAGCTTATCTTAAATTTTCCAGATAAGTAAGGTTCTAACTTTTTGCTTCAGATCTTGCTTTTGCTTCCTTTTGGCTACACATAGAATGACTTTTAAGAAGTGAAGTTTTAGTATAGTCTTCATGGAATCAGGTCTTCAGAAAACAAAGAGGTACAGTTTCAAGTGAGGAAAGGAACTTGAAAAAGAGTCAATGAACAATATTTTTTTAAACACTAGAATTATATTTTTAGTGAAATGTTCAAGTGCTATAGATAAACAAACAAACAAAAAGAATCCCTCTCAAAAACTGTGATTGCAGTATCCGAATTTTATAATCTACAGTGTATATCCCTAAAGAACAAAGACATCTTTGTCTTTGTTAAAGGTTAAAGGCAGTTAAAGGTTAAAAGCCTCAATAGATAAAAAAAAATCATGGCTGGACTCATGAAATATAATTTTTTTTGTGTGTCTGATTTTTCTCCTGAATGGGATTGGAATGTCTTAGGCAACAGAAACAGAATATCAACAGAGATCTTATATTTAAAGAATATTATGAAAGTTCATATTTTCCTCTTTGGTGATTTCTTTTTTGAGTAGAGCTTTATAATTCTAGCCATATATGCAAACATGGATAAAATATCTGGCTTCTTTTTTGGCCAGGAGACAGAGATATGAGTCATGAAAAGCAAGATATATTAGTGCACCAGAAACTTTTAGTCTAAATTTTCTCCTGTCAAATTCTTTCAAAGAAACTGAATCTGCATGTAATTGCACATAACCATGAAAAGAGCAGCTTACTCTTTGACTAATTTAATTCACTGCCTTTTTTCTGAGGTTCTGGCCTGTGGCTTTGCTCTAATAGACATAGATCTTGTGTTGACTTATCCAAGTCTCTCCTGTTTGATTTACTATTTTAATGTATCAGTGATAAAAAGCTATAATACACTCATTGCATAACTTGAATATACTGTCCAATTATTGTCATATTGCCTAGAAGTGTGAGTTGACACATAGCCTCTTCTAAAAAGTGTTCACTGACCCAGACAAACTAGTTATGTTTAAGAACCACATGAAAACAGGAATTAAATAATAAGATTGGTGGCTTGGTCTGTTAAATAGGCATTCAACTCAGTGGAGCTTGAAGGTAAAATAACGCCAGTGTCACAAAGCAGCAAGAGAAACTCCTAAGATTTGGCTCTCCAGCAAGCAGACAACCCCACAGCCATATATACTTTAAACTCTGGCTTTACCACAGTTTGAAAGCCCTGACATCAAGAGGTCAGCCAGAAGTGGCTTGTTAATAAGAGGGGAACCCATCTGTAGGGTCAAGAACTGAACCCCAGCTGGACTGAAGCTCACCTTGTTCCAAGGAAGAATCCTGAAACTTCCAGTGATTTCTGGAGCTACAGATCTCATAATACAGGGTCCCTGGCTGCAGGAAAGATAGATTGATTATTTTGGCTAGAGACTATCCCTATTTTCCATGTAGATCTGCCAAACAGACTAGGCATTTCAGTGCTATGGCTTTCTGAGAGATTTGCTTGATGAATGAGACTTTGTCTGCATTTAAAAAGATCTGGAAATATGCCTTCTGTGAAGGTATTCAGCCTTCCAGGGAAGCATTCATTTAGGCACAGAAACTGGGTAAGTTTAGACACTTATGTGTGAGAAGGTGTTTTATGGAAAACTTGTGTAACCTCTTTGATAGATAACACCTTAGATTTTAGAAAACAAACAAAAAAGCAAACAAACAAGCCAAAAAGACTTCCTCAGCCATCTAAAGCTGCCTTCAATGAAGTAAATATATAGAGATCTTTCTCCTGGTCCATCCCTGACATAATCTTCCTCAGTGCACAGTATTGCTAGGCATACTAGAAGCGTAACTGATTTGCTTTGCTGCATGTTTATAGTGAGGGCATTTCTGTGGCCAGAGCAGTCCCTCAGAAGTAAGAGAAGCTGAATTCAAGACTCCTAAATCCATGGAGGTTTCAATCCAATTTGTTTTCATAGAAAATTGTTATAATCATCAGACTAAAAAGTACAAGTGTATGAGACCACCGGATCCTTACACCGCCACTGTCATACACTCAAAAGGAGAGAATGGTTAAAAGATGCCTGAATATATTACAGAGTTTAGAGAACCATGCTGGGAGTGAAGCCACAGAGGGTTCTGTTGTCAAGACTAATTATGTTTTTTTATCCCAGAGTTGTCTAAAAATAAAACTTATAAATGGTATATAAGGCAGGATTTCTGGACTTGTTACTGATAAATGAGTACCTGAAATCCAGTGTTAGTGAGCTTGGGTAACTTCTCTCCGTGGTCCACTTTTACAAAAAAAGAGAAATTATTCTGCTATTGATTGAGTGTCCTAATTGGATTAAATCATATTTAAAAAGGTCTTTTCTCTTAAGATGATAATTATTTTACTTATGCTTCTGATGTAGGAATAAGAATGAAAAAGAGGTTAGAGTTCTTCCCAGTGTACCAAAGTTATGAGCAAGCACTATGATTTGGGCAATCTCTCAATTTTTTCTTAGTTTTGGGATTGCTTAGGGTATTTTATTACTGTCTTTTTATTTAAGGTACTGTGTTCTCTCTCATTTAGATCCTTAACCTCAGAAGAACTTAAAAAAACCCCTGTTGTTCAAATATTCGCACACATACCTGTTTGCATGAGTGTTCACAACATTTGCACATTCTGGAAATACTCTTGTGAACAAATATTTGCTTGTACAACAGTTCTCAAAAGGTGAATAAAAGAATTTATGAACATTATCAAAGCAAATACATGTGGTGCCTGGTACAGGAACATTTATGATCACATTTTTGTAGGACAGCCTGGTACAGGAACATTTATGATCACATTTTTGTAGGACAGAGCCAATGCTAACAGGGTTTCAGTACAACAACCAAAAGCGCACTTCTGTAAAATCAAAGGTATGTATTACTTCAGCAAGCAGTAGAACCTCACTGCTCTTGCAGAGTTCCCTTGATGATATTCTAGCCCTGCTAAATTCAGGGACAACCCTCCTACTTTTTGCAATAAAATATAATTCCATATGTGCAGCTATTATCCCATTCTTTACCATCACCTTATTCTGAGGACATACATTTTCGTGTTTGCTTGGAGCGTTTGTTGAAAACAAACAACAATATTTCAAAGTGACATAAATTTCACCCAACAAGTGTCCAATGCAAAGCCACTGAAGTCAAGAGAATAACTTGTCTCGATTCAGAAGGCTTGCAGCCAGCTGCTGATGGCCTACACTGTATCTGAAACAGATTAGCAGTGCGATTTATGGCATAAAAACTAGGCCAGTTTCATTTTATCTCTTCTAATAAAGTTGAATGTTTCGGAGGAAATGTTCAAATACAGATATTAAGTTTCATCTAGACTGAAGGTAAGAGCTGAGAGCTTGTCTTTGGAAACCGCATACCTAGCCAGTAAAGTTAGAAATATATTTAATGTGTATTGTCTATCTCTGATAATGTTTGCAGCAATTAGTAACAAATCTACCACTACTGATACTCTTCTTCGACAGTAGAGGGAGCGTTTCATCCAGTAACTCACTTGTTCTCACATGTTCTTGTGAAGATCCTGGCAATAATTAATAAATAAGTATACTGCCAACCCCAAGTAATTCTAATCAGACAGGTAGCCTGTGACTGGATAACTGTAAAAAAAAGTGTGGAAAATCATACAATGTAGGAAAACCAAAAGGTGTTAATGGTGGAGATCAAAACTATGCTTTTTTTTTTTTTTTTTTTTGAGA
>VZRU01014659.1:421104-431771 GCA_013398155.1 Pedionomus torquatus | reverse complement strand
GAAAAAAAAAACTTTATTCCCTAAAGAAAAAAAAAAAAAAACATGAGGGGTAAAGCAATTGGCAAATGTTTAAAAGCAAAAACAAAACCAAAATTTGAATAAAGAAAATCTCCAAAGCTCAAATTTACTCTCTGAATTTTATTAACATCTGGCTCCTCGGAACTGCCCATGAGGATTTTTCAGACATATCTGTGCTGAAAACCCATGCTCTTTCGTTTCTGAACCCAGGTCTTCAGCTGCTGGGGGAGCAGGGGAGATCTGGCAATTACATCAAACGTAAAGTATATGGAATAGAGAGCACATCAAAATTTAGTCTCAGACTGTGCTAGGGTAACAGGCAAAAAGGGCATTGACAGAACACATACCTTAGTAGCTCTGATCAGATGATAAAGTAAAGTAATAATTCTCTACTGTTAGTAGTTTCTTTGGAATATAATTCCCACTTTTTCAACAATGTCATGTCCCTCTCTCCAGCCATATCTGTTCAGAAAAATAATGGCTGAGTACGTTAACAAATGTACCCTGTACGTTGCAGCCACAGTGCTGGCAGTACTAGATGTGCTATGAGCTTTCCTGCCTGGAGAGTTTATTGATCACCAGAGTGATGCTTGTTTAGTTGAATACACTTTTTATTTTTCCCTCAGCCTTTACTTAGGCAAACTGATACTTCAAAAGAAATTTTATTGATTGAAGAACATTTGCCTCCAGGTGAAACTAATAACTTTGATTCAATTACCCCATGGCATGATTAAAACCAGTCTGCATTCATGTCAGGTAAAACCATGATATTCAAAAATGAACAACTGTTCCTCTAAAACCGGTAGGAACTTTGGCTGTTCAAAGAGGTGATCACAAACATGAAAATAGTTTTAGCTCTTCATTAACTTAGGCTTCAGTCCTGAGTCAGTGTCAGACAACAATTTGAGCAGAGCTTGCCGTAAAGCCTATCTTCAAAGGATACATAATGTTTCTGATTACATGGAGAGCCACGGGATAGATATAGGGTTTGACAGGCGATAAAATAGATTTTTTGACTTTTAAGAACTCCACACTTGATCAGAAACACGCTGAAAACAATGTCTAAACCGAAGCTTGCTCTCTAGAATTGTTACAGTTTGATAGAAATTTCATTTAAGGCTCAGGGAGTCTTACCAATTATTTTCTTTATATAAAGTAGGCTACTTGATCAGCAAAGCTAAAGAAGAGTTTGAAGATAGGCCTGATACCCCACTGATACCTCTAAATCTCTCAGTTTTTATATTCCCTCCTCTCTTTCTTTCATCAGATTTTTTTCGGTTCTTTTTTCACCCTACCCGGGTTTTGACTGAATATTTTCTCCTTGTCCCTCTTTCTATTTGAATCCCTGTTTCCTAACCATTGGGAGGGTTGGCCCATTTCTCAACAGGTCTCATAAGCATGTTGCAATGCTGGAAGAATTGTGTGATTTCTGAAGGGTTTCCTTTTTTTAAGTACCACATATACAGTGATTTTCTAGATTCAGTAGCCTAAATACTCATGATTTTTCATTAAGCCAGTTTTCTTAATAGAAATTACTGTAGTTCTGACAATGACTTAAACCACAAGAACAAAATGAACATTTTAAAATTGCCTAAAAATAGATGAAGAAGAAAAAATGTTTGGATACTTGTTACTTTAATTTTGTAGACACTTGTAGGACCCCTATGGCTAGCCTTTAATTCCATATTTGTCCATCTCTACTCAAAATGAAGTGTGGAAAGATGTTTTATTTTGAGTAGGCAATATGCAGACCCTGAAATTTGTGGCAGGCGCATGCTGGGCTATTTTTATTAAAGAAACTCCAGAATCCATGGCATGTTATGATAAATGCTTATCCTTGCACATTCTTATAGCTGAAATTAAAAGAAACAGAACAATAAAGCGAGCAGCTAAGATACCTGTCTAGAAAGGAAACTGCAATTTTCAGCAAGTGGTAGGAACAGGTCCAAGTCCTGTCCTTGCTGACACCTATTTGAGTTAATGGGATTGCACTTGTATAAATGCAAGAAGAACTTGGCTTGTAAACTTCAAAAGGCTCACAATAGAAAACAGGGTGGGAAAAAAAAAGAAGAAATGAAAAAGCAAACAACACCATGTGGAATGAATCTGAGACATCCCATCCCAGTACGAACGCTCAGCAGTCCATTTTATTTATTCAGATCAAATGCAGACTGTGAGATATATAGACTATGTGAGGAGAGGATGGGAAAGTGAAAAAGTTCAAATAAAAGCATTACTTTGGCACTAATGTTGAGATCATTGTAAGTTATGAAAAAAGTGCATCTAAGATTGGCACTGAAACTCTCCATAGCTAGGCAGGTTCACAAGGGTGAACTTATTATGACAACCCCAATATTGAGGCAAAGAAAATACAAAATCAGGAATTATATTTTATTAAGAAATGACCACGTTTTACTGAAAGGGTTTAATTTTTAGAGAACAAACAGTTTTGAAAGTAAACAAGAATCTGCTTTACAAAAATATAATGATAATAATAATAATAATAATTGAAAAAACAAAGCACAAAAATAGCAAGGGAAAAAAAACCTGACTTTTCCAGTTGTCCTTCTATCTTAAAAAGTACTTAATGGATAGTAAGACCTACATCACCTATGCAGGATAGGGAAGTATAAGTAGTCCACACTTATGCACATATTACCTTTTAACTATGAAAACTGTGGCTTTTTAAGTCTTCTCAAAGCTAAAATTAATTTGTAGGTCAAGCATGCAGGAAATTTTCTAGTTGCTCAGTAGAGTGCTGCTCTGTAATCACAGGATCCCTCCCTCCTTTTCTAATTGTTCAAGAAAAACTGAAAAACTGCTTCTGAAAATCTCCTCAGAGGCACAAAAGCTCTCCTAATTATTTTTTTTTTATTAATTCTACAAATCAGTTACTGGTATAAAGAGAGGAGTTCAAGGGGGGAGGAAGGTGTCCAAGGCACAATTGCACTCAAGGAAAACCCAGCTACAGTGCAGGGTGCAGCAATCTTATGACCATCAGCAGTATGCTCCACATCAGTCTTTCAGTGTTCAACTTCTGGTTTTCAGCTGTTTTCTGTAATGTTTTTTTGAGTTAACAGAGGAAAATATACCCTTCCAGAGAGCAATTCATTGTAACTGTAGCAATATCTTTACAGGCCAAATTATTCTTTCTCCTTTTGACGTTTTTATTGCCTGTATATTGATTACAGAGGCAGCCAGTGGTGACTAACTTGGATGCAGACACCTCAGACATTTTAAGTGGGAGGAATGCACAGTTCTAACCCCAGGAACAAAAAACTACCTCTCCGAAACATACTTAAAAACATATTATTTTGCTCCTCTTTTTCAAGAAAAGTGCACAGAAGAGTAGCTGACCTGAGACTTTTAGGAGTATATGCATGTATTTGGCTCTATTTGACCACTTGTCATTAATTTCTATGCATGAAAATAATCTAGATTAAGTGGGTAATAACTATGGACCAAAAGGGAGGTGAAATTATGTCATGAAGTTTATAGCAAGTCCTGAAGAGAGAAGAGTCTCCAAAAAACCAATACAGATAATCCTCCTTATGACTCACAATAAAGTTGCTTAATCTGAGGAAATATATAGCATATGTAAAACCTATTTGTAATAGGATCATCCTGTAAATATTTTAAAAGTTTTTTTTCAGCTAACTGAACTTTGAAACCATTTAGTGCCTCTCTGCCAAACTTGAGAGTTAGAAAAATATTTTATTTGTGTGAAAAGGAAAAATATTAATAAATAAATAAAGATGTTATCATCCTGAATCTTAGCTCTCCCAGCAGAATACCATTTTGCTAGTTCACCAAAATCAGGGCTTCATTTTGGGAACTTGAAATAAGACTGCCTTTCTGTAAACTGGGATTCATAATTGAAGAAGCATGACATAACCTAGTTTACTTTCATACAGGGTGGATATAAAAATTCATTACCAAAAATTTGCGAAAGAGCTGGATACAGATTTTTTAATGCCTGAGGACATGCAAGTAATTTTAAACAGTTCAGATATATTTTTTCCCTCTGTATTTAAATTAAATGAAATGCTAGCTCTGCCAGGATGACTACTGGTATTTTTTTTTACCCTAATTTTTTAAGATGAACTTTTTTTTTGGCAAGCAACCTTTGTGTTCTGATAGAATTTTGTAATGTCAAATTCACTTACATTTCTCAACCCATCAGAATATGAATTTCAGTGAAATCAGTCCCATTCCTTCCTTCTTGAGGGGTGGTAGCTCCAAAACACGCATTACTGGGAATATATTAATTATTATTATTATATTAAGGTTGTATGGAAGCTTTTTTTTCAATATTTTGATTTGGAAACACTTTATTCTATGCTTTATTAAACATTCTTCCAGAGGGTAGTAAAAGTCTTTTTTTAGATGTCACATAATAAAAAGAAAATCTGTTTCTGTTACTATAGTGAATGTATCTTTTCCTCAAATTAAGTAGCTACTACACCTGACAAAATACTGATGTGGGTAACTATTCAGAAAATCCTGATAAAATTAATATGTGATATAATGTAAAAATATTTTGTAGACTAGTGTAAATTAAATTAATTTAGTTTCCCTATATATTTTTTTTTCAGAATTTGGGTAAAAAAATGACATGATCTAAAGGGAATTTTCTTAGCTAAGTCTAGGGCTATAACAAGTTGTTTAAACATATATTCTTTATTGAAAAAGTTAAATAAATACAATCATCGAAATTAAATATCTCTCCTGCAATAATCCCAGACCTGCTTAGTCTTCAAAAGATGCAAGATTAGACACACTGCCCATGAGCTTCAAAGAGAATATTTGCAAAATGTCTAGTCTTCACCAATGATAAAATTAGAGCTGTTCTATAATGCAACTAGACACCTTTTCAGGAAGTCCCATTTTTTGTATTAGTCTATAGATTTATACAATTATCCATGACTCCAAGGGCAAGAGTCACTGTTGTGAGCTAGACATGGTATTTCTACTGTATTCCTTATTTTTTTCAGACATACACAGAGGCAACTTTGTTTTGCTAGGTATCAAATGCATACAATAACTTAATTGGTATTTGCATCAGAAGTGATGAGAAGTTCACTCTTTGCACTCTTCATTTTCTGACTTACTGGCTTTTTACTCAATTTTAAATATTTTATTAGTAATTTTATGTGCAACATTTGTCATGTTTACCTCTTTCAAAATTAAATCTAGCAAAGCTTTTCTCAAAGTGTGGAAGAGACAACATAGTGAAAGTACCTTTTCTCCTGCAAGCATTAAATTTTAGTGCAAGCAGATTGGTGCGTATGCTAACACATCGGTGTGTATATTAGCACCTACTGATGAAATTGTTAAGGAGGATTAAACATTCCTTTATAAATAAGTTGAAATAGTCTTTGTTCCTAAGACTAAAGTAATTCTGTAGACATTGTAAAATTAATTAGAATTATTAAATTTATTGTCTCATCTTGACATCTACCTATTACTTATGGTTACAGCTTAATTAGCATTAAGAACAATTGAAATCCCTGGAAGTGTTTAAGGCCAGGCTGGATGGGGCTTTGAGCAATGTGGTCTAGTGGTAGGTGTCCCTGCTCATGGCAGGGGGGCTGGAACTTGATGATCTTTAGGGTCCCTTCCAACTCTAACCATTCTATGATTCTATGATTTAGAATATATCACATTGTCATCCTGGAAAGTAAAAAATTCCCCTCTTAGCTTAAAGGACAAATGATGCCATGCTCATTATTGTAAGGCCCACGCTAATCACTGCGGGTGGAAAGTGGCATGTCAAGCACTTTGAAATTATGATTATGATCATGGTTATTTTTTCATTTGGTCAGGTTAACACAGCATGAAGAAACTCATGCTGATTTTAATCATTCCAAAGACTGGGTCAAATACATTAGTATTCATGGTCTTTCTCTATCTTTACTTGTCTTCACACTTTTAGCATTGAAGAGGTAAAAAAAAATCAATATATCTGGAAAAAGCATTCAAAGATAGGCATTGAAGAAATGGTTTGGTTACTGTAATAATCAAAACACATTTTGAATTCACATCTGATTATAAAAACACAAGTATTGTGTAGAAGTCTATAAAGTGAAACACAAAGATTATTTGAAGCTTTTTTGCCTCTGACACAATGTTTTTGTCCTCCTTGAGAGAAAATACATTGGATATCCTGTTTGTTATTTAATTAAGTTCAGTGAGATAAATAGGATAAATAGGAAAAGAGCATTCAAGAATAAGGTTACATACAATCTCTATTTTAATATTAAATAAAAGGAGCTGAATTTATATTGTACTACTAGTTTGAGCAGCTGAGTGTCAGCATGCATCTTACATACCAAACAGGGCTGCTCAAGTTCAAAGCATCCTCACAAGCAAGAAGTTCTTCAAGGCCAACAACTAAGTAGACAGGAATTTGGTTAGTAACTACATTTGACCATTGCAAACACGTATGTTGAAGATGACTACAGTGATTTGGAGGAGAAGGTGGGAATAGAGCAAAGATACTCTGGTTTTCATTCTATATAACGTATCAGATATAAATGTCTATAGGTCTAGGTGACATTTAAAACCTTTAAATGTCAATGTGCTGATATAATTATATTTTATAAGGATATTGACACAAAATCCATGTAGATATGTCATAGTTCAACCCCAACTGCCAGGCAGGACCACACTGAAGGGAGAAAGGGAGGGAAAAAGAAAGGAAAAGCAACCCTATGGGTTGAGAAGGAAGTTTAATTGAATAAAAAACAGAAAAGGAAAATAACAATAATAATAATGACACAAGTCACTCTCACCACCTGGTGAATTGGTACCTTCTTGAGAAGTGATTGCAGATTCCCTTTCCTGGCCTACACTTTTTATGCTTTTATATATATGCTGAGCATGACTTCTATGGTACAGAATATTCCCTCGGCCATTCCGTTGTTCTGTCTGGGCTTCTTCTCAACTTCTATGGGAAGCTGTAAAGAGCTCTTGAAAAGTATAAACATCTAAAACAATATACATTATTGACATTCCTTTCACAGAAATCATTAGAAAGAAAATTAACTCTTTCTCAGCTGAAACAAGGACAAGATACAAATATTTCCGGTTTTTGCTACTTCTTTTTTTCAAGTATAAAAGGAAGTGATCATTTTCAGAATGTGTTGAAAAAATTTATAAACATATAAGTACATTTTCTGGGTTTTATATTCTAAATCATAGAATCATAGAATGGTTAGAGTTGGAAGGGATCTTAAAGATCATTGAGTTCCAAGTCCCCTACCAAGGGCAGGGACACCTCCCACTAGAGCAGGTTGCTCAAAGCCCCATCCAGCCTGGCCTTGAATACTTCCAGGGATGGGGCATCCACAACTTCTCTGGGCAACCTGTTCCAGTGCCTCACCACCCTCATAGGAATTTCTTCCTAATATCCAATCTAAATCTCCCTTCTTCCAATTTAAAATCACTACCCCTTGTCCTATCACTGCACTTCCTGATAGAGTCCCTTGCCAGCTTTCAAATGTTATTAGGAAGCTAAAAAAATCTAATAAAAATTGGACTTGAAATGTGCACATATTCAATGCCAAACACTTCTATCCTGAAATGGTGGAAATCAACTCATGCTGACTTCAGAACATAGGTACCAGGTGTGATCTTTCCTGAGTGATCATTCTTTGGTGACTGAAAGCTGCAGTTGGAAGACAACAAAGAATGAGCTATTGAAAAACACTGCTCACATTCATGTCCTCAGTATATTTCATTTTTCCATTCATCTGTCTAGCCAAATACCTGGAAAACTATCTTTCTTTAGCCAAAATATATCACAGAATGGTTTGGCAAACTACTCAGATCTTGTCAAAAGTGTGTATTTCAAAAGTTAAATACTAGTCACAGAGTACCACAGATTTTTTTTTGTCCTAATGTTAAATAAAAAGGTCATACAGAAGCAGTATTTCTTCCAAGAATGAATATAATGAACTCACCTTGAGCTGACATGCATTACATCATAAAACTCTCTACTGTAAGGGCAGGGGAAAATAGGTATTTTATCAAATAGTGTGATTAATGACATAAATATTTTTCTTTCAAAACCATGTATGTATTTTTTAACAAGTTAGAACAGCTATATATAATTAGGTTGAAAAGATCCAATAAGCAATTTTATCTGTCATATCAGAAATATTTCAGTGATTCTCATTTTGTAATCATGGCTTTATCCAGACTTTGTAGTGTTAATAACTGCAAATGAAGTGACTTCTATTATATTTACCAGGATGTAGAAAGATGAGACAGAAAAAAATGTGTCCTGGTTTGAGGTAAAACGAACCAATTTTCTGTTTTACAGTTTTGCTTTCTTAGCTAGGCCTCCTCTGGCTGGCTAAATTCTGAAATTAACAGCACATTGTTCAAAGCTGTTCCGTCTCACAGTGATAAGACCTGATTATACCAAGGGATGGTATGCAGAGAGGCCCTTGTTTAGACTTATTGCTGGAAGAACCAAGGTCAGATAATTTTCAGCATTTGCCCGTTGGAGGGTCCCACCTTCAAGGAGGAGCGGACAGGACAGGTGACCCAGAACGGACCAACAGGGGTATTCCATCCCATCAGCATCATGCCCCGTATAAAAGCTGAAGGATCAACAGGTCAACCCACCTTTTCGCCCTTTTTTCGCCCTCCTTCGCCCCTTCTTCGATGGCTGACATCCAAGGAGGACTCTGCCTGTTCGTCTGCCTTTGATCCTGATCCGAGCGTTCCTGACTCCAGATCTGGCTCCTGTCGATCACCGGGTCCAGTTTGGGACTTTTCCTGAAGCCTGCTGGTGACGTGGTCGTCATCCTGGGAGCTTGATACGGTTTTGTATATACTGTATACTCCCTTTTTCCTAATTTTCCTTTTTATTATATTACTTATATTTTCATTAAAGTAGTTTAGTTTGTTCTAAACTCTTGAATCTCTTTAACTCCTTCCTCTCCTCTCTGACCAAAGGGGGGGAGGGGGGGACATCTGTCACTCGGGTTTTGGTGGATTTGGCTGAAACCACGACAAATGTAGTATTGACTTTTATGCATTTAAGATCAGATCTCTAAAATATTGTGTGATTAATATATCACTCATTGATCAAATTGAAAAAACCTTGTCCTTTAAAGGTGGCTAAGAACTAAAGTAGGTATATTTGTCCTTTACTGTGATATCTGTGGGTTTACTAATAAAAAAAGTCATTTTAGCCTGCATGAGCTGAAGGAAACATTCTTGGTTTGATAAATTACATCAGTGAAATGTTGGGAGTGCAAACCAGGAGCATAGGTAGTTTGGAACAAAGTTATTTTGTGTGCACTTCTGGGCATGGGGAAAGTATGCCAACAAAAGTTTTTAGCTTATCCTGTGATCTCAGTCCAACCAGAGCAGGTGGCATACAGCTTTGGTGTGGCATTCAGATTTTGGCATTTCAAAATAAAAACACTCTTCCTAATAATCCAGTGCTGGCACTACTAAAGTGTATTCAAGGATCTGCTATAAATCAAAATGACACAGTATCTCACAAAGGAGGTAAATGCTGTACCTCCTTAAATGTTACTAAGCGTAGTAAATTTTTCAGTGCCTTTAGCAGCAGATTATTTTGAAACATAGCTGCAAGACTGTGACCACACATCCAACAGGACAGGAAGATAGAATAGAACTTGGAAGCCTGCCTGGACTTCCCCTAGTCAAATTTGGATCCCTCCTGTGGCAGGAAACAGCAGCTCTTCTGGTTCTCCCTGCTTTTCTGCCTCCATATTAAAACTAAGGCTTTTAATCACATAACTGTAACCAAAAAGGAAAGACCCTTTTAGTGGTTATAACTGTTATTCTTGTTACATCCTTTTGCTTGTGCCAGTTTGTGCTTAATCTTAAATAACTCTTCTACTAGACTCATATCTTCTTCTCTTTATATATATATGAATAGAAATTATTTCCTTTATTCTCTTTTTCTGTTAAGAATCTCAGTTTCTGAAGTCTCCTCATATATGACAGGTTCTCTTTCTTCCCTAATATCCCAGAGTATTCTTTGTACCTCCTCAGGTTTGAATTCATTTTCTTGAAGCGATGTCTTCACAGAGATTTTTTGGTCATCGTAGTCATTCAGATATTGGATGGCAATTCCTATCTTCCTCTGTAGTGACATTGAATCCTGGTAGATACTGGTTTACATCAATGTGCTCTCAATTAGGTTTGAAGTTTCTCATAAGAACTTCAAATTATATTCTTCTAAAAACTATAAACTGATAAATTCCCTTAAAAGCCCTTTTTCAGCCAGATACTATCTTCCTCAATCACTGTCTTTCTTGAGCTATCCCTTTGTTATACATTCAGTTCCTCTGATAATCCCTATCTTCTCCAGTTTCATAAGGAATTTCCTTTGTGCCATTGCAGCAAATTCCTTATCAAAGTACAGAGACAGAAAAGCTGCAGCATTTCTTTTGGCTTGGAAATGGGTTTCCTTATCAAAGAAGTTACCTTTTCAAACATTTCTAAGATTTGTCTTTGGGAAACATATGTTGAAATTTACTTAATTTAATACTGTCTTATGTCTTTGATTATTCTCTAAATCCACATCTCCTTCTACTATCTAATGTGTCTAAATTGATCTTTTTTTTTTTTTTTTTTTTTTTTAAAACCCCCTTTTAATT
>VZRU01014659.1:393776-421079 GCA_013398155.1 Pedionomus torquatus | reverse complement strand
TTTTTTCAAAACTCCCATTAGATATTATATTTTCTGATATGATTGTTTCAATAAATAGTCCTTGGTACTGGATCTATGGTTTCACATGCCAGTTTTTTTAGGATTCCAAAATACATTTTTTTCTGACTTCCCAGTTTGAGAATATTTTCTCTCTTCAGATTTTGTTGCTACTCAAGTGTTGTTTTAATTTTCAGATTCTCATTATCATTTGGTTTTGATTCTGTACATAAACATAATTATTCTCCCTGAAACCTGACTTTAAGTATTCATTTATCTTTGGTTCTGTGACTGGGTTATGCTAATGCTCAAAATCAGTGTGCTGCACAGCTCTTCTCCCTTTCTGCTTCTTCAATCTTTATATGGCAGAAAAAGAGAAGTTGTTTTAATTTACTGTAGCAATATGGAAATTCAGTGAAGTACAGGCTAATCTCTGATTAGTGGTGGCTATGAATAATGAGACATTTTGTATTACCTCCCATTATTTTCTTCTTTGTTAGTTAATTACATTTCTTCTCTGTCACATATATTCAGCCTTAGCATCAACTTTAGACTTTCTTTCTCCTTCATTCTTCCTGAGATCTGACAGATTTAATCCTGTCTGAAAGGTTTTATCCATTACTGTTGAAACCCTTTTTTTTTTACAGTCTAATTCTCTGTCTCCACTATTTCCACATCCTCTTCCCTGGTTGTCCTGACTTGACTGCCTCTGATCTGAATCAGCCTAAAGGAAAAGTATTTTCTGACTCTCTCTAGATGAGTTTCACCCTGGTTTTGTCTCTACATAATTTACTAAGCAACTTCTGTGCATCGCATCACCTTTTCTTTGATCTGTCCTTTCCATTTTTGTGATCCTATCTCTTTCTATGGGTTAGTGTAATTTTTACCCTTCCTTTCTTTTTCTTTTTTTCCAAACTTTTCTCTACAAATCCAGAGCTTCTCTTTCAGGTCATTGTCTTAACCGTAGCTGGAAGATCTCAGCCATTTTTTTGGTGGTGATAATAATAACAGTGACACTATGATAACATGAACCTCAAAACAAACTCGTTGCCTTAGAGCATGTCTGAAATCACTAGTGGATTTAAGATACCTGCACTAGAGTCCATGCTTTCATATCTGATTTCTACCACTATCTAAACTGGCTACATTAGAGCCTCTATGGATAGAGAAAAATAAAATTCTTTTTTCTCCATATGTTACAGAGAAAGGATGCACATAACGTGCTTTCTCCTACCAATATATTACCTTCATCCTCTTTAAGTGATCATAAATATCATTTGTAAAATTATGACATTAGCTTAAATGATAGGAAATACTAGAGTATGACTCCACAAGAACTGAATGTGAAAATGTCTCTGTACACAATTTTCAAAAACACTTCATAATTAACAAATGAACCTACAAAACTTTTCAAAATAAAAGCTACTTCTCAACCTTAGAAAATCCACAGGGATTAGGAACAGCACTGGGAGTCATTGGTTTGCGTCTCCATTCTGCGTGACAATGTGATAGATCTGAATATGAAGCATACATAAACCAGGAGATTAAAATGGCCACCATGTAACAGATTAGGGAGCACCAAGTTTTATTCTCACATTGAACAATGAAGAGAAAACAAATTTTTGAATAATACTGAATCAGCACTCCACTTTCAGACCTGAATGTAATTTTCCACAGTCCAGTTGAATGCCTTTATCACGTCTATGACTATAGACATAGAGTAAATATTTACTTCTCTCTCTCTCCCTCCCTCCATTCCTCCCGTTCTTCTTCCCTCCCTCTATCTCTGGAAATATGAAATTATTAATGAAAAATGGGACAGCACCACCAACATAAATTGCAGAAAACTCATCCAAGAAAAATCCCAAATCATAGTCATACTATGATTCAAGTCCTTGATCTCAAACACACCAGACAGTCTTCCACGTAAGTGCTTACTCACTTAACTAACAGGCCATTGGTAATGCCTCCTCCTTGGTTTCTCCCTCCTTCTTCCTCCTTTCTTATCTTATTCTGGTACTCATTTTGACAGACATTACGCCTTGGCTTAAGGAAGACTTTCCTGGAAAAAAAATATTGTTTCCTGGAAAAAAATATTGTTGACATCATTATGTTTCCTTGGGAAGGGTCAGATTTAAATAACTGATGTTTTGGTAGAAAGTCCCCAGCCAGAAATAGTGTGAACAACTGAATGGAACATTTGTCAATGAAATTTACTTACATGATTTAGAATTGAAATTTATCATCAATTAAATCTACTTACATGAATTAGATTTAGGTGTTTGCTGACTTCAGGCAATTCCCCGAAAAATATTCATTTTAATTTCTAATTAATCAAGTTAATTAGTTAAGTGAATATAATTTTTTTTTTATTAAGATCAAGGTTATATTGTAAAGGTCACAATTACATTTGCACTAGTTATATTTTGTTCTGGTTATCCTATCCATATTAATTATCACGTAGACTTTAATTACATGATCTTATGTCATTTATTCCATGCCTCTCTCTGTGCAGAGAATGGGGGCACTCACTTATTGAGCTAATCAATGTCACGTATACAGTGTGAAGTGTTTACCATGTAGCCTAAGTTAAGTTTGCTGCACAAAATGTAGGAGCTGCAATAATTTATTAAATTCACTATGTGTTTTGTCGTGGCGTTCCTCACATCCCTGGTGAGGCTGGTGGCTGAGGGAAGTGGGAGAAGGTCAAAAGGCTTGAAGTTGATGCATACACTAAAACAAACTATCTATTAATTTGGGGTGACTGTTAGCTATTTTTTTAAGTATATACCGTGATACAGCATTATCGCTGTTCAAAAACCACCAAGCACTTGTGCTTATTCTACAAATGTCACACCATAAAATATAAGATGAACACACAGAAATAAGTGTAACAAACATACAGCTAATGACATCTGAGACAAATCTCACTGAGGTAGTATTCCAACACAGGCATCTCCAAGGCAAATCTGTACAAGAGGCAAAGCTGAACTGTACTTTGTTTTCCCATGGTTAACCTTTGTCATTTGCTACTCATCTTCCAGATCTGCAGGAAGCAAGTTGGGATGAAAAATTAGCACAGAGCTCTGACTCATTTTGTAATGAAATTGATTCAGTGCAGTGACTAAGACATGGCAACTTTGGAAAAACTTAAATATACGATTATATAAGATTGAGTCATATTCAGACTGTACAGGAAAGGTAAACAATAGAATTTCCTAATTTGACATTTCCTTGTGATCCAATTCTGCTCAATAGGAAAGGACACCAGGTCTCCATATTGATAATGAACTGGCTAGAAAATGGAAAAGTAGTGGTTGCCTTTCACAATAATAAGAGATAACCAGTGAAATCCTTCAGAGATCTGTGAAAAAGCCAGTGCTGTTCAACATGAATTATTTGGAATAGAGGCCAAATGGCACATTGACAAAATTTGCACATGTTCAGGGCACCTTAAGTGAAAAATGACTATATAGTTTTGCAGAAAAACCTTGCAACTGTAGGCATCTGGGAAAGAACATAAGAAAACATGCATAAAAAAAACAGTCTCAACTTCACTTGTGTCCAGAGTTGCTCTGATCAACTTTATGATGCTGAAATGAGAGAGTGAATTAAATACGAGACATCCTGTGGTTAACAGGTGGAAATCAAAACCTTTTTTTATGGCTTTGTAAAGATGTTTCATGCAACAGCTTTAATACTGTGTGAAAAAAAAAAAAAAGGAAGATGGGAAAAGGACAGGAAGAAGAGAATACCTTCTGGATGAGGAGGACGGTACAAGCACCTACCAAAAACCTGCTCAAAACCCAAACCAGGATATGGAAAGGAACTCACTATCTTTACAAGGAAATGGCTGAAGAAAATGTGATGGAAGTATGATAGAAGTATGTAAAACCATGCTTGGAAGAGATGCTGAACTGGAAACATCCATTTTCTGTCTCATCACATTCAAGTTCCAAAAGTTTTCAAATTAAACTGGGCTGGGCAAGAGGGTCTTTGGTTCAAAGTACTGAGGAGAGGTATTTATCCATATGACATAAATTTAAGTGCTGGAATTTGCTGCAGAACTCTGTGAATGTTAAAACCTTATACAGCTTCAAAGTAAATCTGTGTAAGTTCATGGAAGATAAATCCCTTGAAAGCTACACCAGAGTACAGAGTCATCGCTTCTGGCACAGAAAGTCCCCAACACTTTTTAGACAGCACTGGAGGGAAGTTTTATACATTCTTCCTCTGCTCTTAAATTCTTTTATGCTTATGATCCACTCTGAATGATAGCATACTGAGCTAGAGGAAAAGTGCAAATATTGTATTTCTTTTGTTCCTGGTATGCTCTTTTGTGTGATAACAGACACATAAATGTTTAAATATATAAAACACAGTTAAGCTTTTTGAAAAGTCTTTGGGTAACTAACTTTGACCTGAAAAAAAATCAATTTATTATTCTAAGTACATTGTGTAGTTGAAGCTTGTCACCACCACTCACTTTAAGATAGAGATAGTTTCAAGACCAAAAAAATCACTCGTTTCCATCAGTTAAACAAGGTATCCTGTGTAGAGATGTGCATATTGGCACAAGTGTATAATTTCTATGTGACCTTCTCACTTTCAGCTGTATTTAGCCTTTTACATAACCTTTGACCTCTCAGTTGTCTGTTATGTGCTAAGCTTGTGTCATTGCTGGTCCTTCATCTACTTGACCTTTACTCTCCCAAATTATAGGAAGGTATTCACAAATCTTAGAACAAGTAAAGAAGCTGGAATTAGCTCCACCAGCATGATTCCTAAGAATATTTTATGGTATATTGTCACCCAGAAGTAAGATTTGAACTGGATATTGTACTATATCTTTTGGTAAATAAATTAGTGGCCTGCTGTGATTATCCCAGTAGGTGACAAAAGAAACAAAAATTAAGTGTCTGTGAATTTTATTCTTTGTAAAGAAACCCAAAAAGTTAAAAACCTTTGGGACAAGAAAAGCCCTAAATAAGATCCTTAATAAGTTAGTGGACGTACTCTGCAGTAGGATTATCTCCAGTTTTATCAGCTGACAAACTGACCATTTCAGTTTAGAGCAACAACTTCCAGTGCTATAATAGAAGCCTACTTTAATGAGGCTCTGTTTTCCTGCATCTGGTTTCAGAGTCCAGTGGGGAGATGAGATACTATTCTCCAGATGCTTTTAGAGAAGGTGAGGAGTAACTAGGATAGAAGTAACAGAATCGTGAACTTTAATTCTGTTTATTCACATCAGCAGGATCCAAGAGGAAGCTGTAATTTCCTCTCTTTAAAAGGCCATGTTAAATATAGCTCTGAGCTGATATTGTGAGATGGTTATTACATAGTCTTTTGGAAATGAATTATTATTTTACATAAAGAGATATCTTCAACATGTAGCAACATTTAAAGGCATGCAGATTTTTGGTCACCTAAAATCTTCCATACAGTTCAAAGTTGAAATCATATTTAACGAATCAATTTTATTTTCTAGTCCTTCTTCAGGACTGAAATTCAGCAGTTTGTGCCTCTACAAAGGCACAAACTGCAAAGGTTCATGCTAGCAAATAATTCTGTATAATAAGTAGGTAAAGGCCTTACAGCTACTGGGAATTTTAGATTTCACAGATAAGAGCATAGCAACTTGCAAGTCTTCTCAGAGATTCCTTTTTTTAAAAAGAAATATACATATTTTATATATTTTGCTTGTAATTTTTTTTGTATAATCTTAATTCTCTTTTCATTTTCTAGGTTTTATTTTTTACAAGGAAAAAAAAAAGAAACCAAATAGGAACATATATCTGCTTCAATAACATGGAAACTTAATATTGTGATTTCTGCAATAAGTGAAATGCATCATGTGCATTTTATAATGAATTAATTGCTTTTTGAAGATCTCCACTAAAACTGAAATAAAATATTTTTAAAAGTTCCATATGTATTGTGTGATGAAAAAGAACAGTTATTGATAAAGTAATTTTAATATCTATTTCATCTGTCGTCTTGGTATAAAGCCCAGTTTGCAATTAATCTTTCTTAAATCCTTTCATTCTGTTATCTCACAGGCTTTCGGTATCATTACCTCTTCTTTATTTAGTGAAGTACATCTCTAAATTTAATGCATAATCTCTCTGACCATAGAAGACTGTATGTTTAAACTGTCTTGTGAGGAGTCCTAAAAGGTTGCCTGACCTTCCAGAAAGCATAACAACACATATCACCAGAGGCCGTAATTCATATTTGATGGAATTTTATGAGCCTAGTACACCCAGCTTTTAGTGTTTCGTCATGAATATAAACTCACTGCACTGCCAGCCTAGGCCCTCTGGACTTTTACTCAAGCTCTGTGCAGACTCCTCTGAGATCTTCAGATGTTCAAGAGGTGAACATATCTGGAAGCAGAGCACTGTGTTGACCACACAGATAGAAAAAAAAATGTGTATAGCAGAGATCATCTATTCACAAGTATTTCCCCCTTTAAATTACTTTATGATGTCATAATGTTAAGGTGATGAGGATCTTTGATGACTTAGGCAGATATGCGTATGGTAAGACTCTGCAACCCATTAACGCCTGGCCATTGTTTGAAAATGTACATTGCTGTACAGTTGCTCAATGTTATATGCCAGGACCTCTGCACCAGTGACACAGTATATCTATTCAGATTTAAAGGCAGATTAAGCTGTCATTTGTGGTGCCTATGCCAGAAAATAATTCCTGTGTGATATAGTCAGTATATATACTCTTCCGCCCGGTATAATCTTGTTGGCCAGCAAGTACAGAATTGTCATTGCAGAAGGCCACCAGCTCCGCATTAAGCTAAGGCAGATCACAGGCCTGGGGCCATCAGACAGGCTTTGTTTAGACTTGGCTTCCTTTGCTTAATCTTGTTTAGGTTTAAGAGCAACTGATTAATGACAGGTTGCTATTATTTAATTTTAGTTTGTTTAGCATTGTATAGTTATGTGGTGCAATGCCTACAGCTAGTGCTATAGATAGGAGCAGCTAGCAGTTATGCTGTGCAAGAGTGAACTGCTTCTGTAGTGTAACTGTGATGCAGCTTAAAGGAAAACAGATCTGGGGTGGCAGCAGAGGCCTTGAAGTTTTGGGGACAGAATGATAACAGCGTTGCCAGGGAGCTCAATAACTCACCAGCAACCAATTACTGAAAACATTGGAAACTTAAGAGCTGAACAAAACTGGGTATCCATTTGGATAAAGAACACACACACAAACCCCCACTAGTCTGCATCACTAAAAGTTAACGTATCCTGTGTGAGGAATTTTTACCAATGTAAAATCTTAGAAGTTAAGCAGAAAAATGTAAATACATTTTTTAAAAAACAAACCAAAACAAACAAAAAGCCAAAACAAAACAAAACCAAACAACAAAACAAAACAAAAATAAACCCAACAAACCAAACCAAAACAAAAACATTTTATCTCAAAGAGAGCTGTTCTGTTTGTAGACTGTTTTTTTTTTAGAATTGACAATTCTCTTGTAACATGGGAATCTATTAATTTTGAAATTAGTTAGAGTGTTTTTCAGATTCTCTTTGAAAAAAAAAATCAAAAAACCTACAGCCTTCTTTTAAGCTTCCTGTAGTATCACAAAAATTTTTGTTTTCATAATCCAAATTAGTTATTACACATATATATATATTTTATATCTGAAATTAATATAAGATGCCATGGCCAGAACAGTATTATGCCTTCTTTATAAAAACAAGTACTGAATACTTAAGATACTGAATACATTTACAGTCATTTCAGGAAATGATATTAAAGAGATAGGGCATGTTTAATCTCTCGATTAACAATACAACCATGTTTTGTCAGCATCTTAGTAATTTTCTTTCAAGCAACAGTTAAATTAGCAACTTTTGTGGACTTTTGTGGGCAAGTGTCTTTTCTAAGAACTTTCCATTATGGAACTTTTTTAAGGGCAGCAATAATGACTTCATTGGAGTTTAAAAAATGTTATTTGGCACAATATTTGATAAACATCTTACAGTGGTTTAATTTGCTTTTAAAGGTGTTCTCTTACTTAAACACTGATTTTGTGGGCAATTTAAGAGATTATTGACTTTAACTTTTTATATACTTTGACTTTACAATAAATGCTCTTAAGTTATAAATGCTGCCTGATGAATGCAATAGTTACGACCCTAACCTTGCAGTGCTGAAATTTGGCTATTGACTTGAATGAGCTCACATTAGTCACAATGTTTTTTCAAGGCAGAATACATTCATGGTGGATACGTATGGTTTATTCAGCTGAGTCTAAAATCAATATAACTAATTTTGTCCTGAATTTAAAGGAACAAGAAAAGAAAATGATAGAACTGCAGAGCAAAAAGGAAGCACCAGAAGTAGCAAGTTAATTGTGAAAATAGGAAAAAAAAAAAGCAATTAAGTGGAGAAATTACTCCTTTTATGATCAGGACCAAATAGGCTCAGTAACACCCTCACCACACCCTTCCACCCCCCCAAAGAAAAACTGTCCTTGAAGAACTTTGGCTTTACTTAACATAATGAAAAATAATGAGGTAAAATTAAAGAAAATAAAACTCCACACTGAATATGAAAAATCAAATTCCTTAACAACGGACTTGAGGCTTGCACTATGTGGCACTAAGTCAAGTTTTTATTTGCTTTTTGGAGTTTCTTAGGGGAAGCTCTGACAATAGGAAGTTAGTTTGAGTTAAGAAAGAACAGATTACAGCTGCCTTGGTCCACACCCTGCTTGCATGAGGGAAAAACAAAAATCAGTGAAGGTTTCCAGCCTAAAAACTGCCCCTTTATGGTAAAGAAAATAGAATGGTATGTGGTTTTAAGTGTTTTCAAGTGTAGCCCCTCATTTTCCATTTTGAGATAGCTTCCTCTTGACTAAAGTAAGTAGCACTAAAATGACTGTGTACTCTGCATAAGCAGGAGTATTAATAGTACAAGCTCAAGGAATAAATACAAACTAATTAATTTTATATGGATTTGGTTCTATATCACTTATATATTTTTTGGAAGTTTAGTGAGATATGTGGAATTTTAGGAGGGCTAGTGGATGACATTCTCTGTGCTAATTCCATTTTAAGACTATTTACTTGATCTGAAGAGCACAATCAAATTCAGTATCTTTGAAAACATCAGGGTGAAACTGATTTGGTTGGCAGTGGTTCACAGAACAGAATTTTCTTCTTGTTTATAAGAAAATAGTGATTATGTTCCCTGTAATAAACACGAGCAGACTAGTAAATTAAAAGTTTCTCTGGAACTCATGGACATACACCAAAGATCTCCTGCTAAGTTCAGTAAGGTGTGGAGTTTGTTTTTGTTTTTTTACTTTATTGATACCAAGGTAAACAGACAACATGATGCTTTCTGTCTTCCATTTCTGCATGTTAAGAGCTTGATTGAGATTGAGCAAAATTTCCCAGAAGAAGAAAAATTTAAAATGATAACTTCACAGTTTTAGCAGAAAAATTCTTTGGCCATTACTACTATCCTCTGGAATACTTCTTTCTTTGACTGATTTTAATATACTTTTTTCCCCACTTCCACCTGCTGCCTCATAAATGGGTTACTGGAAGATAACTCTTGGTAAGCAAATCTAAAGATGAGCTAAGTTGTTGAAACCATTGATTTTGATCACTTGCTTGGAGAAAAAAAGATTATTATCATTATTATAGCATTTTACTACGAGTGATACTGCATTGCTCAGCAACAGAAAGAGCTGAAAAGAAGTCAGCTTGAAAAAATGTCCCTTAAATGGAAGTCCCTTAATGATATTTTGTTCTTTTTTACTGATGCTTTCAGGGGTGGTCTCTCTGTGCAGAAACATCCGTATCTCCATGTCATTTCACTAGAAGCAGATTGAATCGCTTCCTCCATCAACAGTGTAGTTAGATTCAGGGTAAAACAGAAATTTAGGCAACGATTATCTTGAATTTTCTGATTATGTTGCAAAAAGACACTCAGACCAAAATCAGGCTTTAGAGTCAATGTGCCTCCACATAAATCTGTGAATTCTTAATACTGAAAATTTACCATAATCGGTATCAGTGATTTATACAAGTTGTAGCTTGTGTTCTTAAACTTTTGCTGTCTCATAAACATTACATATTACACACCCCATATTATTCTGTGATTACCAGTGGTTGATCTGTTGAGCCTACATAATTTAAGTCTGGTTTTTTTAGATTTGTAAAATGTTTTTATTGCAATGGATTGTAGGAATATAAAATGAGGGGTATGTAAAATGATCTTTGTAACGCTACTTTGTTACATTATCCTTTGAACACACTGAAAGGTCACCAAAGAACACGATGGAAAAGAGGCCCATAATACACAGAGGGTATGATTGATGTATCACGTTTAGAATGTAATCTGAAGTACAAGAGGTTTAATTTATTCCATGACATACAGCCTAAAGTTTGTTTTCAGTTTCATCCAAAATAATGAAAATAATGTTTCCCTTTGCAGCTGCCATTGATTACTGTAATCCACAAAGAAATTAAAAGACACAGTGGATCAAATCAAGGTATTGGAAAGATCGCTCATTTACAGTAAAGAAGTACAGGCTAACATATGCATGAGAAATATGCTAACTATGCTGACTTTTCCCCCCATGCTGCTAGAAAGGAGAGGTTATGATTAATAGCTTAAATACCAACAGTTAGGCCTACTCACCATGCTATCTTATCTCACTGTCTGAAATGGCATGTGGTGTTAATGTGCTAAATATGATATCTTATTTTTCTTGTGACCTGTTTCTTAAGAGTGACATACATACGCACACACATACGAAATGCAGGCAGTCTACTATTTTCTCATACAAAACCTAATACCTTGTGTGGGTGAGGTTCTTTTCTTCTAGAACAAAGCTAGGATGTGTATGTAGCCTGTAATTTTTCCTGCTCCTCTGGCTATTTTTCCTTTAGATCTCCATCTGTCTATCATTATAATAGTTTGGACTCTGAAATACTCCCCATAAGGCTTTTTGAAGTTGGAAACACTAGGAATGGGGAAGGCTCAAACAAGTTCACCTTCTCTTCTGTCCTGTGAAATGGAAGATTTTTTTTATATTTTTTTTATGTTGGGTTGAAAGGAAGAGACATAGGATTATATGTACTTTTAAGCTTATGTTGAAACACAGTAGATACTTAAAGGTATCATATATAAAGATCAAAGCACATAATTGCTAACCTTTAGTCAACCAAAACTGCCACTGAATTCTGTTTCTGGAGGGCCATACATTCCACTTTTCTGTCAGGAATTAAATATTGGGCCTAGAATATTGTTTGTTACTATTCATTAAGCAATATTCTATGAAGCTTCTCTGGAGCTACCGTTGTGTAAAGGCATATTGCTTGGGAGAAGTTGAAGAGCACTAGAAAGTGAAATCTTGAGGAACAGGTAAACCTTGTCTTCAGCTATTGGTGTAGGCCCTGCTGTGTGATGTCCCTGGCACTGAGTGAGCTCAGTGAGTTCAGCATGCTAAAGTACCTTACATCTGCTTGCAAACATTTAATTTTCCTCATGCTTTCTTGATTGTATATTAGTTGGTTACCTTATGAAGATAAATTCTATAAATACCACTTAACAATGGATTTAGTGTTACAGAATACCTGGTGAGTTTTATTTTGTTTTGGGAAGAGAGAGGTGCCATTTGATGGACAAAATGGCTTGAGGGTCTCCTACCTTGTTCAAATCAAGAACAGAGGAACAGAAGCACTATTTTGCTACAAGTACCCTGTCTTTCCCAGCAAAACTACAGATATATGAGTATGTCATGATCATCATCTTCTATAAGGAGACTGGTTCATCTAATATAACAGTTTTCCTCCACAGGATAGAGTTTTCTCACTTCTCTGGATCTCCAGAAAACACTGGTGACCAAAGAGTGCTGCAGGAAAAGAAAAGCATTACCTCTCAAATGTCCAATAATCCAGTTCTACAAAATTACAGCAAGTTTCAAAACTTGTCATTTTACATTGACAATGAGTACCAGAAAAATATTCTCTTTGCTTACCTTCTATTTATTGAGACCTTTGGAACGTGTTTTCATGTTCAGTACTTTAGTTTTGATAGACAGAAACACTGAGAGAAGTAACAGTTAATTGGACTTCTGCATTCAAAAGTCTATTTTTTGACAGTATCTAAGTGGTGGCCAGTATTGATATGTATATGCCAGAGTTGATACATATTATTCAACATCTTCATCAATATCCTGGATGATAATTTATATTGCACATTCAATGAAAGTTTTCGTGATGCTCAATTCTTGTACCAGGTGCTTCAATTCATAGGGATATCAAATCAACATAAAACTCATAAAGTTCAACATGAAGAACTGCAAAGCTCCACACCTCAGGCAGAATTACACCATGCATCAGTACATGGGAATGTAAACACCCTACTGAAAAGTACTTAAGTGTTGTGGTGGAAGCCAGGTAAGTACACAAATGACAAATGAAGAAACAAATCACAAATGATGTGAACCACATGCTGGAGTAAATTAAAAGAAGCATGGCAAGCAGAGAGAGTAAAAGTATTTCCTTTAGTGATGATGTAGCCACTGCTGGGATGTGGGCCACCTTATTCTAGAAGTCAAGAAACTGGAGGAGGTTCAGTGTAGAGCCACAATGATGTTGAGCACCAATAGCATTCAACCTACAAGGTGACATTGAGGGAAGTGTGCTTATTTAGTCTGAAGAGGAAGCCAAGTGGCCGTCTAAGAGCACAACTCTTTCAAGGCTGCTAGAAAAAGAATGGAACCAATTTTTTCTCAGTAGTATCAGAGTCTATAACAAGGCCTACAGACTGCAACTTTGGAGATTCAGACTGGAAATCAGGAATTTTTAACTGGGAGCCCAGGGAGACTGGGAACTCTTGGAGATTTTTAAAGCCATGGTTGACCTGCTTTAGTATTGGTGATACTTCATCTTGAAATTCAAGTAGGACTAGATCTACTCCAACATTTCTGGGATTCTGTGGTTATTTTCAAGGCATACTTTGTAATTATTGTGCAATCCCATAAATACAGGGATCAGCATGCTCCAACAATTCACCTCAAAACTGTTCTGATTGGAAAGAATGGTTTATAAAGTATCACATTGCTAATCAAAATTATCTACATGTCAAATAGTTCTTGAGCAGCTTTTAGTTTGACAGGTTTATAAAGGCCCATTTTTACAGATGTAATTCTGATGGTTTGTCCTGCCAAATCAGGACTAGCTGTAGGAATTCTAGCTTGCAGAACTCAGTGAAACATGCAAAGATTTGGTCTGTCCTAATGCACTCTTACCTGACAAGTCTCTTAAGGCAGTTTTCTGAAAGGAATGACATGACAAACTTCTAAGTTCAGTCTGTTACTGGTTAGCATATCCTAATTCCACACATACATTTTTTTTGGGGCCAGAATTCAAAAACAGAGGTGTGGTGATTGTAAGAATGCCTCTCTAAGGTATTATAAGACATAAAGTACAGCCAGGAAACATTCATCATATAATTATCTCAGTGTTTTGGTTTCCATATTACTTTATAAAACATGTTTTAAGAAAAATTGAAATACTTTTTTAATATTTTATTTTTTTGATGCAGGAGTGACTCAGTACTCAATTGAGAATGTTAATGCAAATAAATTCTCTAGCTTCTGGCAAAGATCAGTGCTCTCTTTCAAAGTTCAACACCAAATGAAGTATTTTCTTCATGCAAATATTTGCAACACTGGAGTCATTATTCCAATTACTAAAAGCTTTAGAACATTTTTGGATTATTTCCTGCAAATGTCACATTCAACTTCACTTAGGTAAAGTGAACTTTTACATTTTCTTTTAATTTTTATCTTAGTCAATAATTTTCAGAAAACAATGTGGGTTTTTTTCCAAATCCTTAAAAAAAAACAATAAAATGTTGTAGCACAGTTAGAAGCTAGTGTAAGAAGTGTTCCTTCTGCAAAAAAATCACCATAGACTGCTTATATTCTTTTCACAGACCTGATTATAAATATCAGTGGGCAGTAAATGTCAAAGGGTAATGCTGTGAATTGATTGCCATGGCTGAAAGGGGTTTGACTTGAGGAATTACTAGGTGAAGGTTTATGTACGATGAGGTCAGATGAAAAGATCATAATGGTCCTGTCTTGTCTAGAATTGCTGATTGAATCAATAGCATTAACACCATTAAAAAAAAAAATCCAGGAAAAACCATACTGAGTTAGAAAATATGCCTCTGAAGGTACATTAAACAAATATTGAATACAAGATATTTCTTTTGCATTTTTTTAATCAACTAAAATAAATTTTTTATCTCAATTCTCCACTGAAAATGCAATACTTCTTACTTAAGCAGTTTTAAAACTTCTTCAATTTATAACCACTAAAAACATCACTGAAAGAGGCTGTGGTTTCTCAAGGTAGACCCAGTCAATCTCATCTCTTTTACTGTCATACACATGCTGTGAGTTTCAGCTTTCATAAGCATTTTCTACTCCAACCTGAATACTCCTTTTCCACTGGCCAAACTGTTTGGGCATGTCTGCATATGTATTAAGTTGTCCAGTGTTAAGGACTGAATGATGTGTATGGACATGAGAGTGATTTCAGAACTGCATAGACAATAAGGATCTAAAATGTTAGTGATCATACAATGACTGTCTCTCTCTCTCTGACAATTCTTCTAGTACTGAGTCCAGGCATTCATATAGTGGCATGACTGGTTACTGTAGCAAAATCTTATGTCAAACCAGGATATCACAGAAGTGAGAAGAGTGAAAGCCTTATTTTCCCAATAAATATTTTGGTGCTCAGCAGTCAGTGCTTGAGAGAGGATTAAGAGATTTTAATTGAGAAAACTATAATATGGGGAAAAAAAGCTTCCAAAATAAGCAGAGGAAAAACGGAGTAAAAAAAGGGGAGATGGGAAATGTAGGAATACAACTAAGATAAATTTCTAAATGGAAGAATAAAATAAGTATTTAACTCTTTTAAAACTAAAAAAACATTAGCCTTTGTTTCATTGGTTCACACCAAAGGTGAATGCAAAGACTGACACAGAATAAAGACTGTGAGAAAGACTATGAAAATGGCAGTTACCATTTTTTTTTTTTTTTTAAGTAATGTGAAACTAGAGTATGACCTTAAGTTAGACAAAAATTAAGAAATGCTCTACATATGTACAAGAAGAGCAGGATCTGGACATACAAAGCTGGTTAATCTTCAATGAGTAGTTTGTAAAACAAATTTGCAGGAAGAGTTTTATCAATGTACTAGCATACTGTAGATCACATAGTCTATAATAGGAAAGTTTTGAAGTGAAAAACAATGTCATTTACTAAATAAGTGATAAATAACAATTTGAAAATAAGTGTGAAATGACATAAACTGCAGTGTGTGTTTAAAAAGTCATTAGTCTAATATGCTTAGTGAAATAGTTTTTCTAGATAAAGGAAAGGGAGATGCACTTAAATCTAAGTATAAGGTTGGTAATAAACTCTTGAAAGGGAATAAGCAATAGTGAATTGCGTTGAACTGGACTTAAAGTGTGTCTTAAAGAGTTATAGTCTCATAGTCTTGTCCCAGTAGACCAGCTTGCTCAAAGCCCCATCCAGCCTGGCCTTGAACACCTCCAGGGATGGGGCAGCCATAACTTTTCTGGGTAACAAGCTCCAGTGTCTCACCACTCTCAGAGTGAAAAATTTCTTCCTGATATCTAATATAAATCTACCCTCTTCCAGATTGAAGCCATTATTCCTTGTCCTAATACTATGTGCTTTTGTCAAAAGTCCCTCCGCATCTTTCCTGTAGGCCCCCTTTAGGTACTGAAAGGTCACTATAAGATCTCACCAGGTTCCCTTCTCCAGGTTGAACAACCCCAACTCTTGGCTTCTCTTCACACAGGACATGTGCTCCAGCCCTCTTATCATCTTCATGGCCCTTCTCTGGACTCATTCCAACAGGTTCATGTCCTTCTTATGCGGGGAGCTCCAGAGCTGGTGGCATACTCCAGATGGGGTGTCACAAGAGCAGACAGGCAAAATCGTGTCCCTCAAGTTTCTGGCCACATTTCTTTTGATGTAGCTCGGGATGCAGTTAGCTTTCTGAGCTGCCAGGTCATGTTGAACTTCTCATAAACCAGTTCTTCAAGATATGGTCTTGGGGTCAACCAAGAATTTTAGTGATGAATTAAGCACAAAGGCCAAGACTACATGTGAATTTTAGTTAGAGAGAATAGAAAAATATTGTCAGTTCTGTGGACAGAGATTTTGTTCTTTCTTTCAGATGTTCTTTTGGACTTAAGTAGTGGAAGGGGAATCATATATTACACATTGTGAAGAAACATGAGACTACATAATATGACATGAGAAATTACGGTAAAGGAATGACAACAACAAAGAATCAATTCTACAAATGGAAACTAAAACTATGTGGCTTGTGCATTTTAGGAGTCTGGAGTCTGAGAAAGAATTTGACTGACCATGCAAATATCTGAAGGAATTATACAGCTGTGTTGTCAGCATACTTGTACATCTGCTTTCTGGGACTTTTCTTCTTTCCTTTTTGCAATCTCCTACCTTCTCCTAAATCTTTACTACCCTGAATTTGTGGCTCTTAGAATAGGTCAGTGGCAGTGCTTCCAATTAATTGCAGCTGCATGGTGTGCTGCAGTCATCTTTGGTGATGACAAAGTAGGACATGTAAGATACATGCTCATGATTACAAAAAAAAAGCTTTTGCTCAAAACTTTGGAAAAAATTTCCTTAATTTCTCAATTTCCTGTCAAACTGACATCTTTATTCCACTCCCAGTAAGTGGTGTGCTATTAGCTGTGTTGTAGTCACTCAAGGCTGACTCCATTTCAAAGTACGAGTGACACAGAACAGAGTTAAAATAAAGCAATGCCCAAACTGTAATCCATCATAATGAAAGATAAATTAAAAAAAATGTCACAATTACTGTATTTCAGCTCTCAAATCAGTTTGAGGTTTTGTGCTTCAAGGGAGATGAAACAGGGGATTTATTTACTTGTGACCATTCACACAACCAAGTGCTCGATTCTAACCCCAAGTCACTGCTAGCCATGATATACAATGTGGGGGTGTTCCTAAGGGTTGGATTTTTTTGGTAAATTTTTCTCTCTTTAGTGACATGTACGTCTACTTTTATCACTTCTTTAAGTGAATTGTTGTTCTTTTTATTGATTCCAACCATCTTTGTCTTTCCACCACTGGTGGGCTCTCTCTTCTTGGCAGAATGGCAAACCCTTTAATTTCTTTTCTCTAAAAGTCACAGGTTAATTCCTTTGACTCCTCAACACCAGTGAACAGTAAAGTTCACCTTCTGAAATCAGCCGTTCAATGGTGTAATTTACTTGCCTCATTGTAACTAGGAAACTCACACCACCTAAGGATTTTAATTTTTCACATAGGACAATGAAGGCTCTTCCTTCATTCCAGGTAGCATCTGGGAAAAGGTTGTAACAAGACAGGAAACTTTAGAAGAGAAATTGTTAAATGTGGCAGTCATAGAATCACAGGATCACAGAATGGTTGAGATTGGAAGGGACATATGGGGTTCACCTGGTTTAGTCCTCTTGCTCAAGCAGGGCCACCTAGACCCATTTGTTCTGGACCATGTAAAGACACCTTTCAAATATCAGTCTTCTCTGGTTATAAATATAACAGGGTTGCAGAGAGCTGGAGAAAAGTCTTGTTTATACCAGCCAGAAAGTCAGAAAAGGTAACAAAATACAAAATCTAGAAAACACTTGCTACCTTGCTAGAGATTTTTAAATAAATGTGTAAAAAAGCTGTCTTAAGAAGGGAAGAGTTAACACTGAAGTACTTATTGCCTGGAGAAAGTATTTCAGAGCTTGATGGATTTCTGTTGATTTAGAGGTGGTCTTTGTTCAGAACTCATTTGCAATTTTGTCTTCTTGAAAGTGTGTACATAGATATGTTTGTATATATATGTATATATATTTATGTATATTGAGGACTCAGATTTTCCTGTTTAAATTTGGTTTGCAAGCAAGAGCAGGAAGTTTGACCACAGTCAATAATCAACTCAAGGCAATTGTTACTTACTAGGAAAAAAGTTATCATACAGTAGCTATGGCAGATGTAAACAACATGTTCCATATTGTGAAAAGATTGTGTGGCTGTGGGTGTGCAATTACACACATATATTACTTTCTCCTTCTGGAACTGAATTTGCTAGAAACCCCTGCTGTTGCATACAATGTTCTATGAAGTTTTTCTGTTTCTGTAAAATAATGTATTGAAAACAGTAGGTATCAGTTTAAAACCTGTGTTTGTAGCACATAAGGAAGTATTAGTTTGACACTAATCCATTCACAGGTAAATATATATGTGTGTGTATACTCACATGCAGCTATGTATATTTACACACACTCAAACAGACATATTCACAGAATGACATGATACTCTATGAAAGGTTGAAAGGGACTTCTTGAAGTAATCTAGTACAATCTCCCTGTTAAGCAGGGTCAGCTAAAGCAGCTTGTCCAGCACCATGTCCGCTTGGGGTTTGAATATCTCCAAGGATGGAGATGTCACAGACTTTCTGAGCAGTGGTTGATTGTCCTTACAAAAAAAAAAAAAAAAAAAAATTGTGGGGGTTTGGTTTAATTCAAAAAAAAAAAAAAAAAAAAAAAAAAAAAAAAAAAAAACCACACAAAACAAAAACAAAAACCCACACAAAATTGTTTACGTGGCTTCAGATGAGATTTCACTTGTGTTCTTTTGTGTCCATTGATTTTTGTCCTGTCACTGGACACTTTTGAGAAGAGTCTGACTCATTTTTCACTAATTAAAATGTTGAAAGCTGTCAGCCCCAGTTCTGGTCTCTGAGACTCACTGCTACTGATTGGCCTCAAATTGGACCTTATGCCATTTTGGACAGAAGGGGATCACAATACTCTGGGACGAGTTTCAGTTAGTTTTTAACTCACTTCACTGTCCACTTAGTTGATGATACTTTGTCAGCTTGTCTATGATTTTGTTATGGAAGAGTGTCAAAGTCTTTATTAAAGTTGAGGTAAATAATACTTGGAATGTGCTTGCTTAATCTTGTTGTTTTTCTTTGACAAAAACAGGAGGAGGGGGTATACTTTTGACAAGTATTCTTCAGATAGAAGTACATGTCCAGGAAATGGAGACCGGAGAATTTTATTCTTCTCAGCTAGAGGAGATTCAGACATAAAGTTGCTGCTTCTCAAGGGTAAGAAGCTCTCATTGCCAGACTATAAATATGGCTGCCATGAGGATATTCAGCAGCTCTATCTATACAGCTTTTGGTGTTTTGAGAGAAGGAAGGATGCGTTCCACCCCAGTTCAAAATACTAGTTCAATCAGAATTTAACGCATTTCTAGGAACCAAGTACCTGGAGCATGCCATTAGCAATAGACTAGAGCTTATGTCCTTGTTTCCAGCCCAGCCATCTTCCTGAATCTGAAGTATCATTTCAACAGGAGGAATGAGTTCTTTTAGGCTCTCTCTGTTGAAGTGTAAGTATAGGGGGGTCTAGAATTCAGATCTGAAATTTCTGATAAATCTTTTAGACTAGACATGTCTGAATTAGGATCCTCATTCAGAATATTTATGTAGCCCACTGGTGAGGAACAGTTGTCCCAGTAAACTGAAATTCTGCCTTTATATGGGATTTAAATACTCAAAGAAACGTAAGATCCTTGTCTTACTGCCTAGGTGCTTGAGAGGCCCTAAGAATCAAAGTTTTATCATCTGAAATGCTGTGACCACCTAAAATGATTTTAATAAAGTGCTCATCACATGCCAAGGTGGTAGGCATACCAAATGTGCTAAACCCTTAGATAAACAAGTCAGAACCTACGACTTTCAGAAGGCTATTTTGGATTAATAAATATTTGGTCCTACACATTTCTAGCCCTTCATTTCCATATTTTTGCAGCAAGATCTTTACTTAATTCAGAGAGACTACTTTCTGCATTACCTGAGAAAGAGTGAATTTGTATGCATTTTGTTTCGCTTGAAGAGGTGGGGTTTTTTTGTTCTTTTTTGGTTCTTTTTGTTGTGTTTTCTGTGTGGTTTTTTTTTTCCAATGGCTGTAAATTACAAAAGAATAAGCATTGAATTATCTTATCATTTAAAATTTATTCAAGGGAAGGAATCAAATTAAAACAGAAGAATCCAGAAGTTTGTGTGTAGTAAAGGAGAACAGTTTCAGAAAAAAAATGTTCACTTTCCAAAAAGACTTTAGAAAAATCTAAATGTGTTACAATTAAGAAATACTTTTATTCCCATTTAATTCCTTAAATGATGTATCCCATTTAAATTATCAATATAATGGACATTTACATACATTTATTGATTATACTTATCAAGAAACTTAAAAAGTATAGGTCCAAACAGTTTTAATGTGCATGTTAAAATTTAAGACACTTTATATTGCAATGTGTTCTGAGTTTCTTTTGCTAGATGTGTCACACATAAGTTTCAATTATAGCATGCATTTTTAGTGGCTGTTTATTTTACAGAAAATGGAAATGAAAACTACAAGATTACTCACTTTGAATTTATCTGTTTAAATTCTGGATACTACATTTCCTCCTCACTTAAAATGGTAAAGTCTATTTAATCTCAATGGGAAGAACAGAGCCTTTGTATTAGACCTACTCTCAAAAAAACACTAAAAAAACCCAAAAGATAGAATATAATACTAATGTGGCATAGCTGAACAAAAAATAAAGTGTTACAGTATATTCATAAATGAATTTCTACTTTGAAAAAGAGAAGTATTAGAATATTAATCCATAAAGAATAAAATGTGAAATATTATTGTGGTCAACCATATCTTCCCCTCTCATTTCTGAAGATATTTTAAAGCAAGTGATAAAACACCAAATATCAAGGGCCTGGCTGTTTTTGTTTTCCATCTAGTATTCCAAAAAGTCCTGATTACTGTAATGGTGATAAAGCATAATGCCTTGTCTGCATGGATAAGTACTGATTGATCGTTGTTTAAAAACTTTATATTTGAATTATGTATAAGACCAACTGGAACAGAATACTTTTGGCAACTGGCTACTATTCCAGAAAACTTGTCATTTTTAGACTTTCAAAATAGTTCATTTTAGTATGAATGCTTTTTTAAAACTTCTTTCATATGGGATTGATTGATGTTGTTGCTTAGATATAAACAGAGACAGTATTGAAACCTGAAGAATTTGCTTATGTAAACATATCTCACTTTTCTAAATATTCATTCTTATTGATGAAAAATGTTTAAAGGAATTACATAAGACACCACTGTCTGTATGCAAAGTGTTATATATTTTACTGAACGCTGTCATTTTAGGGTAGATTTGTCCTTTCTGGAATCTCCTGGATGCTGCAAGAACTTATTCCTCAGCAGTTAACTCCCCTAATGATTTCTGTCTTACCAAGAGAAAAGACAAATAAGAAATTTCTTATCTAAGGGAAGAGAAGTACTTCAGAGGTTTATGAAAACTTCTGGCAAACCTCTAGCAGTTCCCCTTTCCCAGCAGTCCCTCAGCGTCTTCCATGCTGTTTTCTCTTCTGCTGCTCAAGGATTTCTCTGCAATTCCAATGCTATATCTATCTGCGAGCTAATAAGCTGCTCTGAAATTTTTGCCTGCATGCTCATTATCCAAGCCCATAACCAATAGTCATTTTTGCAATGATCACTAAACAGCTTTCAGCTGATATTAAAGATAGACCCTATCTAAAATACTCATCACTGAAAGCAGAACGTCTCTGATACTAAGACCAGATTGACTAGCTCATGCAATGAGATGCTGATAATGATCCCATACCTAGAGTACTGTACTCTGTAAACTTTAAATGAGGTCTTCACAATTGTACTTTTCACCAATCATGTCAGCTAAATTTTCTTTGCTTAAATGTGAATGTTTTCTGATTCTGATTTTGGCATTATTGAACTGTTGTCCTCTAAGCAACAAAGAATCACTATCCCTATCTGCCACAGGGAGCTTCAAATTGTAGGATATGGGTGTCTGGAAGGAGGATCTCAGAGTGTGTATATCACATACCAATCTAGCAATAGTTCCCAGAATGAAAGTCTGCTAAGTGTCTTTTAAAAATTTACACAACCATGGAGGAATGAGAAAATCTGCTGTTTACAGATACTTTGGTGATTATCTGTGGAATGATCCCTACAGGAGTTTAAGCCCCCATGTGCCCTAGTACACAAGAAATTGATTTTCCTGGGATGAGGAGCCTGTGCCATCCTGCAAGGCTCAGACTGTGAAGACATGTGTTGTCTAAGAGGCAGCTCAGAATCTGTCCAGAACTAGCTCTGTGCTTAAATAACACACTTTAATATCTTCTAATGCAAATTTGGAGAGCTCTGCATGGGTTTTTTTTGCCTAGTTCTACTTGATTAAGTCTAAATAACAGAAAATTAATAACACCTGAAAAATAAGTATCTCTCTTCTGCATAGTTGCTAGTTGGTGTTTATCTAATTGCAGCGTAATCATCATGACAAGAGTCCTCTTGGTCTTGCAGGCATTCCAGATTTCCAGTCCTTTGCAGAGGAGTTGTTTCAGAGGTTGTGCTTAAGTTATTGCAGAGGTTTGGAAGGCCTGGACACCCTGGGAGCTTAAGTCAGCTGGACTGGAGGTGTGTATGTGCAGGAAAGAGGTCAGTGGCCAGAGAAACATACAGTGCTGAGAGGTTCCTTAAACTCAAGTTGTTTTCTCAACATGCAGAATCAGTGTGTAAGTCCAAACACATTGCCTGGTGAGTGACCAGGTACAGGAAACTTTAATTTTTTCTTTGACAGTTTGGATATTCTCCACCAATCAGAAAAAGGGGTTGCTGTGCCAAGCAGTTTTAACAGTGTTTTCTTTCAGGAAATTCTAAAGAAATATTATTATGAATTGTTTCAAAAAGATGTTTTGGAATATAATAATAATAAAAAAATACATTAACACTTAATTTTTGGACAAGTGTAGTTCCCTTCCTGATCTTCCAAACTTCCTCCCTTGCTTCCATTTTTTCTTTTTCCTTCCTTCCTTCCTTCCTTCCTTCCTTCCTTCCTTCCTTCCTTCCTTCCTTCCTTCCTGATGAGGATGAGAGTAAATTTAACAATATTATGCAATAACTTATTATTGACTTCATATCCACTAAAAAGTTATTTTTGCAGATACCAGATTGTACACTGTAAGTAATTTAAATTAAAAATTTAATACTTGTTAACAAGTTTTCCCATGTTTTGCCAAGGTATTGTCTTTATGTCAGTAATCCTTGGAAAGAAATTGTTCTAATTAACAATAACAGGAATCATTAGTGAAACAGTTTGTTTTTCATATTTGCTTTACAAGTGTTTGAAATGACAATGAAAATGTTCAGAATAGTAGACAGACTCATTGTTTTATCCACACACAAAAGCAACATAAAAACAGTAGATATTGTTAACAGTGTTAACATCCTGGCCTGACCCTGGCACATCCCCATCCCCACAGCCCTGCCCCTCCATCCCCTGCTGGATCTAACCCTGAATGCCCTGACTGGACCTGATCCTGACCCATTGACTCACCCATGAGCCAATATGCCAGCCTGGCCTGGGCCTCTTCCCTGTTGGCTCTCATCCCCCTCAGCTCCCAGCTGGCCTTGCCTTAGGGGGAGCTCCTACTGCTCCCCGACAAGGGTGGAAAGAAGGTGGCACAGTAGGACTTCACACAATGTCCTGCCTAACCTTCCCTGGCCAGCAGTAACCTCCCTGCTTTGTTTTGCCTTTGCAGAAAATAGTGTCAGAAGTGGGATTTGATTCCATGCCTCCTAGACCATGGATACCTGCCCACAGAGGACCTGGATACAGGATTTTTTTGAGACCAAATTAAAGCCTTGATTCACTCACTCCCAGCTGGGTGCCACATTCATGGAGTCCCACCTTCTCTTCTAGCCCAGGATCATCAGGCAGGATGTGGTGTATCTCTAACAGTGATTAATGAGTTATAACTGACCACAACAAATGTAAATTAAGTCCTGCATATTTCCATCTTTTTTCTTTTCCCCCAACATGCATATTAATTATAACAATTAGGGATTGGTGCAGCCTTGCAGGCAAAACGGATTGCTGTTCCAAAAGCTTAGGATGGCATAATAACATAGGTTTTGTTAAACTTCTCCCTTTCCTTAAGCCTTAAGAACAGAGCTGTGTTTCAGTCTTGCAAGACCCACACTGAACAATTTGTCTCTGTTCCCAATTTTAGGCACTGCTGCTGAAAGGCCGGGCTCTGCTGTTGGGTGAGCTCATCCATCGGGAGCGCAGGGCCAGCTCCCTGGCTCGAACATGCTTGTGTGACGAAGGTTGTCTGGGTGTAACCAAGAGCAACTCTTGGCCCTAGAAATTAAGCAAAGAACTTTCTCCTCCCGACTGAGTCTGGTCATTGTCCTTTGCTCATACTAAAAATATTCACGCTGTGGCCCAGTGTGCATTAAGAAACTCTACAGTCCACTGTGCATTGAAAAAAAACCTTCCTTGCAAAGCCAAGCATCCAAGCCCATAATGTATAAGTGCATTTTAACACATTTAAAGATTTAAAAGGTAAATTTTTGGATGCTTTAAAATGTTTACTAAAAATAGTAAGTTTTTAATACAGGAACGTAACACATTCAGTTACCTGCATCTAAAGTTTTTCCTTAAAAAGAATCATTAAATTTAAATCTAATCATATAAAAGTACTGTGCTTCAAGATAATATGATGGGATCAATCACAGAGACCACTAAGAATCTTCAAAGCTTAGAGAAGTTAGAAATATCATTCTATTATAATGTCTTACCAGACCTTGCGTGGTCCTCTGATGATCTTTTGATAGTCCAAGGAATATTTACAAAGTAAAACTTCATAACGATTTAAAGATGTGGCCTTTCCTTCCTGCCCAGGCTGCAGCCATGCCTCCTGTAACTGAAACAGATCTCATAAAATGATTATACCATAAAAGTGCATGTTTCTATAGATTCAGATAATTATTGTCAACACAAATAATAATACTAGTTCTGCATATTATCAACACAGTGTGGAAATAAATAGTAATCTGCATAAAAGTATTACTGCCTGCTATCTACAGGAAAAAAAAAAAAAAAAAAGATAAAAAAATCTTATAATTTAATGTGAAGCTCCTCCTTACCTACTATATATCATAAATTAATTATAATGCAAAAATACAATAATTTCATTCAACAAGAAAATTGATATTACCCTGATTCAAATATTTCTGTATTACTATATTTTGGTTTTTTCCTTCTTTTTGTATTTGTATTGAATGCTATTTTGTATGTATAGATTGCACTCAGCAAAAGTATTCAGCTGAACCTATTTCATTATTGAATGGAAACCTTTCTAATAAAGCCAACATTACTCCTTCAAAGAGGGGGTAAAAAAAAAAAATCTTAATACATTTTCAGAATTAAATGTTTCCATCATTTGAAACGTATTTTCATTTTAAACTTCTCTGTGATCACAATTTTACACTGAAAATCACAATAAAATGTCAAAGTAAAACGTATTTTACTGTTTTAATCACCGTACTTCTAGTGTCTCAGAAATGCTAGCAAACTGAAAAAGATCAATAATTTCCAGGTTAAAATGAGTTTTCTTAGGGATACAGCAATAAAATGTAAGCTAAACTTCTAAAATTAAATTTAGAGCAATATCACCCTGAAGACTTCCTTGTACAGTATTTTTTTTAAAAATTACCAAACCAGTAGCAGTTAATTTTCATAAAGCGAATCATTTGGAATAACATTTGGGTGTTTGTTTACTCATTGGAAAACTCAACTTGAGATGTCTAGATCATATTAACATTTGAACTTGGTTCTTACTTTCTATAGGTGTTGTACAGAAATCAGCACTTTCAGGGGACAGTTAATTTGCTTAACTTCAGCTTATATCAACAGCACCCAGATCACAACAGATCACTGTTGATTATATCAACAGTCACCCTAGAAGTGCTATGGGACACCATACTCACATGCCCACCTTTTGTCAAATGATTTCTTGTGGTATCTGTGAAAAAGGTTTCCAAAATCCCAGAAAATGCGGACTGAGGATCCTGGCCCATGATGCAAAATGGACTCCCATAAGGTGCGGACTCAACCAGACTAAGAGAGGACATGGTTTTTGCACTCAAATGAGAACAACCTCCAATTTTCAAACCTTTTATTAAAAATGACAGGAAGCAACCTCTCTCTCCTACCTCTCTGTACTCATATTCCCCCTGCAACCAAATATCCTCCTGTTCTTTTTACTCATTGAGTCATCTGAGTTTAGCTACATGCTTGTGGCTATTAATAATCTCCATCAAATTCCAGATTCAACATTTCTTCTATCTCTTCTCCTTCCTGCCAGCCAGTGACTTTGTGCATGATTTAGGTCCCACCCTGAGGTTCAGATCATCTCTATCTCTAGTTTTAAAAAGAAACAGGTGATGTTTTCATAGCTGAGCTTTATTAGAATTAAAAATAACCATGTTACATTAAATGAAGTTGTCTGATTTCTGATGTAATTTAATACACAGGAAAAATCTTTTGGATTAATATTTGTATGACTAGCTCCAGAACTGCTGACTGTGATCAGCTGTGTACCAGGTCAGGGGATTTAATTCCTGGCTCTCTTCCATCTTTCTTTACTTTCAATCTGTTTCTAATGACTTCTTTTTGTTGTTAAGTTTAAAATCACTGCAAGTGTTTAAAAGGACATATCTTTGTAGCAGTGTAGCTAATAAAATTAAAATTTATTTTCAAGGATGCATAGGAATATGAGCTTAAACATAGAAAAATGAAAATTTGAAGGCTCATAAATCATAATGTTTACCACATAAAGATTTGAGAGGAAGTTGTTCTGCTTGAAACTCCCTACCAAGGGATATTAACATAATCTCTAATACATGTTCCTGTTATTTTTGAATACTTATAACAACTCAATAAAGCTGAAATAAGAATACAAGAAAGATATGGAGATGCTGGACCATGTCCAGAGAACAGCAGTAAAGCTGGTGACGGGCCTAGAGCACAGATCTTATGAAGAGAGCTTGAGGGAATCGGTGCTGTTCAGCCTGGAGAAAAGGAGGCTGAAGAGAGACCTTATCATTCTTATCACCAATCCTGGAGGAGGTATTTAAAAGACCTGTAGGTGTGGCACTTAGGGACATAGTTTAGTGATGGACTTGACAGTGTTAGGTTAACAGTTGGACTTTATCATCTAAAAGGTCTCTTCCAACTTAAACATTTATTCTATTAAATAGTTGTGGGGTTTTTTCTTTCTT
>VZRU01014659.1:352692-391484 GCA_013398155.1 Pedionomus torquatus | reverse complement strand
TCTTTCCACTAAAGAATTTGTAGTAGCTTTATACAACTCCATAGTCTAGCAGGTTGTGCTTATCTCAGAGGGATAGGAGCCCCAGTCTTCTCTGTGTTTGAAGATGTCTGCATCTTGGCTAGTGGTATGGCTTTCCAACATGACAAATTCTGCATGGAAGAAACTCCCTGGTTCTCCTTTCTTCACTCCACAGCAGCTGATTTAAATCTGTGTCTTACAGGTAGATAAAAAGCTGTTGTAATAAATTGATAATTGTACTTGATTTTTCTTAAAAGAAAATGTGTCAAAGTCCTAATTTCCATTACTTTGTTACTGTTGTAACTGCACAGAATAGAAATGAACTTGAAGGGAGGTTATGTGCAAAACACAAAAAAAGAAATTTATTTGTTATGTTTTTCAAGAAATTGAACATGGCTATTTCTCTAATTTTTCCACTGATAATTGGCATAGATTTATTTTCCGATATTTCACTGAAGTAAAAGAATAGTTCTATCTTTAATATGAAATGGAGGCACACAGGAAATACGGATTTAGTTCAACAGTTCTTAAAGGAAAAATTTTATTTTATAAATGCTTTTTTTTTTTTTGAGTAAGTGGTTTTAAAGGGCATTTAACAGCCTATTTTTCATTTAAAAATTCATTCCATTAAATTGACAAAGTGAGAAGTATTAAATAATGCTGGAAATAACAGAAAATTAAATATTTCGGATTGAAACAAGACATTTAAAAAAGAGAAATAATGGGCAAACCCACTTTTTTGATTTGGTTGAATGAAATATAGCAGAAATTAGCAGTACATGGTGTAAAAGCTACCATTGAACACAAAGCTCTTAGAAAGCATCTTCTTGCATGACTTACATCTCTTTTCAGTAAGTCAAATTAAAGCTTTTAATAATTCATTAGCATGAGCTTTTCAGACCACAAAAGAATTAAGGATCTGTGCCAAATTCTGGATGTCAAGACAGTTATGTTAACACATTAAAATATCATGTTCAGTAGGCATTAAAATGATGTATAGTGTCCTAGAATGATGCAAAAGTCTCTGAAAGCTTTATGAGCAAAATAGTTTAAAGAGATAGAGTCATAATTAATTGCCTTTGAAAGCATATATTAATAACAGAAAGAAGAGACAAAACTCTGAATGAACATTGCTATCTATAAAATGCCCCTGATATACGTAATTTAGTTTTAATTAAAAACTGTCAGCTTTCCAGGAACTTCCCGTCAAAATTATTTAACTGTCTGGACATCATTCATCTCAGACTCACCAGTTTTCAGTGCTGCTCAAGTTCACTGCTAGAGGCCCTCCAACTCTGCAGTATAAGCCAATCTTCAAGTATGAGAAAGATATTCAGAAAAAAAATATTGTTGGCTATTTGTATTTTATGAAAGGTAAAGCAGTGTCTTTAATATGAAGGAAAATATTTTATTGGGAAAACATAAATCAAAGTTCCCCAGCATTGTTGGTTTTTACACTTCCAACTTCCTTTTGCTTCTTCATATTGGTTTTAACACTCAAACCTTTCTACTTATTCCTCCTATAATTATGCAGTACCTATCCATATTGTTTCACCCTGAAACAATTCAAAACAAATAAGGATTCAAATCACTGTAGTGAAGTACTCACAAGCAGTTCTATGTTTGCTGTCTGTATTTCACACACTGGAATCCTGCTGATAACAGATTTTTCCCAGGAGAAGTAAATTCAACTTTTGCCTTTATTGTGGACTCACAGAATAATGAAGGCTGAAGAGGACACTGAGAGGTGAGTCCTGTGTATCAGGGTGGATTTGTGTTAAAGGCAGCTAGCCCATAAATTGAGTGACAGGTGGGAAAATGGCCCTGGTGCAGCTAAAAGAAGAGGGAGAAAGGCTGGAGAGGACTGGTGAAGCCTAAAGGATTCCTGCATGAGAAGAACTGACTGTTTTCAGAAGACAGGGAGAAGCAGTCAGGATAAGTCAGGCAGCAACTGGTACCTAAGCTGGAGAAAGAAAATATTTTAAAGCTGTTACATTATACAAGTTTACTTTTTTTTATTATTCCTTGAATATCAATGTCCTAATAGTTTCTCCTTTCTGCTGAGTTGCAGTAAGCACTGAGAGGTTTCAGGCTCCTTTTTACAGTGAAGGAAAAATAATAGATATGAAGTCTGAGTTTATTTCAAATATAAGCCATTTTTATTTGCATTCACACCTGCTGTGAAAAAAAGAGATGGAAAAAAAGCAGGCCAGACACTCTTCTTTAAGTTACTTTCCTTTCCAGATGCTCAATATCAACTTCTCAGGGAGTAGCTCTACCTCAAGGACTGAATTTAATCAAAGCTCAAACTGGAACATCTTCTTGTGCTTACACTTCTCCCTTTACATGGCACTTTAACTCAGATATCAAAATTTCATATTTTTCCAGGTTTTAACCTTTTTTTGAAAATAATTTATTTAAAAAATAAGAAATAAAAAATCAAAACCCCAGACCAAAATATTAACTTAACATAAATTCAAGCACATGAACAGCTTCAGAGCTCTGAAGTTCTGAATTTAGGATTACATTGCTAGCTAGGTGAATGGACAGGTTTTTTGTACCTACTAGCTCCTTCTACTTCTTTTCCACATAGTAGATTTATCTATTTTTGCCTTAAATTTACACATCAATAGTGACTATATTTGCAATGCTCATTTTCTCATCTGCCCCTTAATAATTTAGGGAATAAAGCAAGGAAATACAACAGGAGAAAGAAGTGGATTAAATTGTACATACTGTTCACTGGTTGTAGTAAAGTACATTACAGAATAAACAAAGAGATGTCTTGGAAATGCAAGCATTCTTCGTATTGTTCAGTATTCAAAGGGCAATAATACAGCCCTCTATCAAGTACAGCCAATTGTTTCCGTTGAACTTCTGTATTTTTTGTGTTCTGCCATCTGCTCTCAGGGAGGACAGTAGGCAGGTTTCATCCTTTCTCTTAGCTTGTAAGGAATACAGCTCATCAGTGTCTTCCTGGGTTTTTTGGTTTTGTTTTTGTTTTTGTTTCATTTTATCGAAGCTAATGACATCTCCAACAGATTACTCACATATGGAAAATAGTAAACATCCCAGAGAGGATACCTATGAGCAGTTTTTTTACTTTACATTCTCAGTTCAACATTCACTTTGATGATTTCCATTTATTTTTTTTTCTCCTAATTGTCACAGAACCATAATCCCTTTCATGGATCTCTATATATTAAAAAATGATAAATAGATCACAGTTATCTCAAGGATAAGAATGATTTTCAATAAGTGTTGAACAGTTGGACAGCTCTGCTGGAAATAAACTTGGTCTAAATCTATCCCAGATGTATTCAATCTGACACCAATTGTACAGAACCTTAGAAAACACTTCTTGTGAAGGTCTGCAGGGTTCAACAGTTCTACCTCTTGGGAGTTCACTGTGTTGCTGTAACTCTGTTTGACATGGGTTCTACACAGAGCTCATAAATCAGTGCAGAAGAGCATGGTGAAAGGAGATGTGGGATTACTTGGTTGACAGAGATAACCCTATTCCTGTCATTTCACCACCAATGTCTATCTTTTGGATGTTTCTTTTCTCTCTAAGAACTGGATTTACCCAGAAACATGTGTAAAATGCTGGCATGTGTGGTAATGATGACAGAACAAATCATGGGTTCTGTAAGAGAATCTCATTGTTATCTTACTGGTTTAGGAGAGATGACAGGCAAAAATTATTTTGAAGGATTTCAGGATAAAATACCTTACAAAAGTAATATTATTATATGTTGATATGTAAATTTTAACAAACTATATATTAAGTTGTGCTGGTTTTAGCTAGGAACACTACCAATATAACGTTGATTTAAAATACTAGTTTCAGATTATTTGTCCTGTATTTTATAATCTGATTAAAGAAACTCAGAAAATTGATGTTTCTACAAGGATCTTAATACTTATTAAACTAGATGTCATGACGCTTACTGTAATGTAACACGGTCCTCTGGATTACTGTATTTCTAAAAAATCAGGAATGTTGTTTTAAAAATCAGCAACTAAAAGGCAGTCTATTGTTAGGAAAATTTTAGGGAAAAAGCCCTTTTGAATATTTGATTCTTCCAAGTACTTTTAAACTTGAAGCTACACACATTTATTAATCTTTCAAGTGTATGTTTTATAGCATTGTGGTTAAGTTTTGTACCTGCAAGGGACAACTCCAATCTGTTCCTGGATAACCCAGTGTGATATCTAGGAAAATGATCATAATTTTCTTTAGCTCCACCTCACTCGTCCACAAATGCTTCCACTTTCCATACACTACCAATATCAGGTTGATTTCAAATACTAGTTTCAGATTATTTGTCCTGTATTTTATAATCTGATTAAAGAAACTCAGAAAATTGATGTTTCTACAAGGATCTTAATACTTATTAAACTAGATGTCATGACAGTGTAAATGTGACACGGTCCTCTGGATTGCTATTTTTTAAAAAAAAATCAAGACTGAGGGAAGATGCTATTTTGCTCATTGATCTGTGTTTTGAGAAAGAGCTAGTACTTGGTTCTGTTAAATGCAGACAATGGAGAATGGATAACTGCTGTATTTTACACAGCTTTAAGGAACAAGAATGTGTAGATGAAGGACTGGCATGTCATTAGGTAACCTAAGTTTAAGTACATCATTCCGGAATTTTTGAAAGTTTTTGGTTTTATCTTCTAATCTTAAGGTTTTAATATTTTTGTGCTTCTTATCCAGTAACAGTAGAGTACAACAATGATGAGCAGCAAGTTTAATTATTTGTGGATTGGAGGTCTAGTAACAGGAGCTGTTTTGTATTGAGTGCAGTTATGACATTAGGTGTTTTAAAACTCACTAAGTAGGTTCTTGCTTCTCAGTAAATCTTATCTGGTAAAATAACATTGGCTTCTGTACCAACAATGTTGCATCAGAACAGATGATGTAAGCATTTTTTGTGTAAATATTTGTTTCTGATGTAATTTTTTTTGGTTGTTTTTTACTAATATCTGAATTCAGTAGCATTAAGTATTTTCTTACTGCAATAATAATGTGCTATTAATTCACCTCGTGAAATATATAAAAATAAGATAAATCAAAAGACATCTTTTCTTAATTTGCTACTCAACCGACATCTGATCTTTTTTTCTGATCCTGCAGGTGATTTTTTGTTCAATTGACAGTACTTATCCCAGTGCCTTTTGAGTTAATGTTTCATACACGTAAAAAGATACAATCTCAAATGCATGGAATTTCATTTAAACTCACCATCAAGATCAAACAACATTTATTTTTCAAAGTGGTATTCTTGAAAAATATGCTAACTTTTTTTTTTTGGCATTCTTTTACTGTAACATGATCTTTATATCTATCATGCAATCTGCAACACTACAAATGGAACAAACCAGAACAGGCATTAGCTAACTGATTAACATTCATTCAATAATAAAAATAAAAAGAATAGTGTGTGTAAATTATAATTAGCCATATGTGTTTACAATGAACATCCTAAATAAGGCTTTAACATTTCTTTGTAATATAACTGTCCATATAACATATAAGATATGAGGCTGTTATGCATATCTGGTCCTAAATGTAATAATTTAAATATATTTTAAAATAAATGTTTAGTCTCCTACAGGATGACAAGCAACAAGAAGGTGATCTTTCCCTCTCTGCTCAGCACTGGTGAGACACATCTGGAGTACTGTGTCCAGTCTCTGGTCTGTCCATCACAAGAGGCAAATGGACTTAACTGGAGAAGTTCAACAAAGGCTGCAAAGATGAAGGAAGAACTGGGACATCTATGCTATGAAGAAATTATGAGAGATGGGACTGTTTAGTTTAAAGAACAGAAGTTTCAGGGGGAGGGAAGGTGCAGAAAGGTCAGAGCCAGGTTCTTTCCAGTGGTGCCCAGGGACAGAGTAAATGAAACACAGGAGGTGTTACCTGAACATCAGGAGACACTTTTTTACTGTGAAGATGACTGATCATTGGCACAGGTTGCCCAGGGAGGTTGTACAGCCTCCACACTTAGAGATTTTCAGAAGCTACTTGGACACAGTCCTGTGTCACTTGGTCTAGATGGCTCTGCTTGAGCAGAGAGAGTGAACCAGATGACCCCCATATCCCCCGCTACCTCAACTGTTCTGTGATTTTGTGATTCTGTATGACCCTCATTAGTTCAGCATTTTATCATTATTTCAAAATTACCATTATGAAGCTAAATGTGGTGTTATTTATATTCATATTTCTAATTATTTCACATTCACATTCCTATTTAATGCCCATAAGTAGAAGTGGTCTGTTATCCGTCTCATTGGTTTTCAACTTAGGCAAATAGCAAGGTTTGTAACAACAGCTTATTTCTTAATTGGACCAGCTAACAGCAAAAAATATGACCTTTCTAACACCTGCAGATTACACTGATGCTCACTCAACATCTCCATGGAATAAGGAGTAACACTTGAAAAGCAGTAGTCATGAACACATTTTTCCTTGAAAGGAATAATTTCTCTTCAGCCAATAAGATGCTATTTTCTTGAAGAAAGCCATAAAATTGTCTTTCAAGGTATCTGATGTATATGAATTGTCTTTCCAGGTATCTTACCATGGAACAGAGAAAAGGCAAACTACCAGCCCGATAACTCAGTGAGCTGGATCCCTACCAACAGCATCATCCTATTGAAAAGAAGGGAGAAATGCCAGATTCCCAGACTTTGCTTAGGGATATCAACCAGGAGAATTATAGCAGTACAACTACATTGTTGATTCTATACCAGTTGGTATAACTCCCCTGTGAACTCTCTGCCTCAGCACAAAGATTGCATTAATACAGAGGTTTCTCTCCTCCAGTGTAATTATTTCTTTGGATGCACTGTTATTATTTAAAAAAAAAAAAAAAAAAAAAAAAAAAAAAAAAAGAAAAAAAAAAAAAAAAAAAAAGGAATAAAGTAGAAATCACTGTTTGGAAAGGTTGTCCACAAGGGCAGTTACCCTTCATGGTTGCAGGAATGTAATTGCAGTTGTACGACAGAAATATCAGTTAATTACAACAAGTGCCTAAAGTTCTGTCATATATACTTCTTTCTTTCAGATCCCAGCTATGTAATGGCTACAATTAATATGTTTCTGATAGAATGGTTAATGGAAAAGGTACTAAAGCAATGCATGTTGAAAACAAATATAAATGATAGTGAGCCCTTGGCAGAAAAGGAAGTGTTAATCATATAAGAAGTGAATTCAACTCTAGATCAAGAAACCTAAAATTAAGAACATATGTTTTAAATTAGTATCTAAACTCCCATTAGAAGAAGCAAATGTGTCATAAAAGCAGTCAGGAAACAACTCAAATGACACAGTGACATGATTCAGTATCCAAAACAAGGCTCTTACTGATGTGCATGGTGCTGCAGGATAGCCAAGATACCTCCATAGCTTTGGCAAGTGTACCACCTAGCCTACAAAAGACACTTGTCCTTCTTGCTAGAAGATAATATGGCCTCCAGGCACTAGGCACGTACGCAATCATATCCCACTGCAAATGGTGGTGGTTTGTAATGGCAAACTCTGTGGAATGGGAGCATTCAGGTACTGCTAGCAGGTGCAGTGCAGAACTTCTAAGAGAATCTATTAGCTTCTAGAGTGGTAGCAATGCAGAATTACTTAATGCAGCTTGACTGATACCAGATATTTATATCTAGAAAAGTAAATCCAGTGTGCAAATAATCTGAAAACAAGAACATTTGTATACCTAAATTTTGGGGTGACTTACCTCAAATTAAATTCCTGGAGCATCTACATTGGTGTCACCATATTAGAACTCTAAACTCCATTGTATTGACCAGGCATTTAATTCAGTTTCTTAAATATAGGCCTCCAGTAACATTTGAGATACCCAGGGATATCCTGTTGTATCTACAGCTATTGATCCAGAGAGACATGGTTCTTTCTCAGCCTCTGTGTTACATTTGCCAGCTCCTTGCATGCGTATTTTGACCATTGTGTGCAACTCAGATGGTTCTAGAGGTTTATGTTCAGGTAACTGAATCAAACCATAGATGCTTCACTGTAATACTCATTTAGATAACTGAGTACTATGTAGACACCTATGGATCTTTGTGTTGTACTGAATCTAAGGTTCTATAGTCAGAGGGAACTATATTTTACTTTGTGACTTGGACACTCAGTGCACTAGGGATGCCTGTAACAGAAGTTCAAGAAATACTTTTATTTAGAAAACTATAAAGCTTCTAGAAGCACAGGGATTATTTCAGGGTTGCTTTTCTGTATCTAATGGCCGGTGAAGAGTAGGAGAGATCTATCATGTCTATGTTCTACATATTTATCTATTCACAAAAAGCTACTGTGGACAACATCGATAGGCTTCCATCATTCTTGAAAGCAGGAAAACATAAAGCACAGATAAGGATTTAGCTATATACTAGTGCGTGTGGTACTTTAGTTAGCAGAGAAAGAAAGTCAAATTTTGTAATAGAAATATTTTTTTTTGTGGCAGCTGAAGAACTCTCCGAATCTGTACATATGATAATCTTCCTGTAAAGTTTAGTAAGCTTTGATGACAAACTTTTTTCCACAACGGCATGGTAGTATTTTATTTCTAACATATCCTAATGAAATGACTCAGAAAAGCTCTTAGCTGTGGTAGAAAGCTGTCACATAAGTGAAAAATAAACCTACAAATCACTCTTTGAAGTAAAACTCTATTTGAACTATTTCATTTCAAGTTGTGACAATTTAAATAGCATTAAGAATATCTTTAGATACCCTAGATAATTAGAGTAGGTGTATTGATTGAAAACGATTCGTGTTAGATGCTATGTCATGTTTTCCTCTTTCTATGTGAAATTGAAAGTAAAACAAAACCCTCAGAATTTAAAAATCTAGAAAATCAGAAATCCAGTTGTAACTGCAGTTCAAATTGTAATCTGATGATTTTCAGGCTTGGCTCCCTGTTTACTAAATCAACTGGTAAAAAGAAAAAAAACTGACTAATTTGCAGTTGATTGTGGATTATTCTCTGAACAATGTTTCTCACATAAAAATCATTAAATCTCTTTCCACTGCAATACCATTTGCAACTGGTATAACAAATGCAATGAACAAATTGGATTTCTTTTGGAGCCTGTGGTTTTGCTGCTCTGACATGAGGGCAAGAAAACAATGTACCAACAGTTGCAGAGTGATATTTGCAAGAAAAATAAATATTCATTATAAATATTTCTACCCTCTCCAAAAATTTTATGCTCCACATTTTTTCCAAAAGCCTACGTACTAGACTTTTTGTATACAAAAGGACACAGGTCCACGTGCTCCATACACCCCTGCATACCACTGCTTAAACACTCGGCTAAAAAGTAATACCCCAAATTATGGTTATGGATTAATAGCCCAATGAAAAGCCTTTATTAAACTTTAGGAAGAATTTGTGAGACTCTGTCATCAGCACCTTAGCAAAATGTGAGTGGAGAGAGTCAACATGTAAGGATTCTCAAGACTTCCATTCAGTTCTATGTGGCTTTCCCCAGAAGAACCATAAAATATCTGCTTTCATCCATGTTGAAATGCCACTTCTTTCATTAGAGTTACATCTAGAGAGCAAGTATTTGTAACATTTAAAGTAGCAAAGCAACTATTTGGGAAGTGAATACTGACAGAATTATGGAGGCAATTTTGCCTCTATATATTGTATGACTGCTGCCTTCTAGCAGCTAGCATGGCTGTTGAGGGAACACTGTAGTCCACTGTCCATATTTGTAAATCCATTTAAGTTTTTCATTATTTCATTTCTCTCCACATGTCGGGGCTTTTTTAAAGAAAAAACAAACCTAACATATGGTACTTCATCCTCAAAGGGTATGTGTTCCTCACCAATTGCAATGGAACAAGTTTATAACACTTATTGTTTCTAAGAGTCGCATGACTAATCCATCATGCACACACCAATGGACATTTAAATTCAAATACTTTAATGGCTTCAGAAAACCCAAATAACTTTTGGGTTTTATGGGAACACTCATTGCTCACTGCTGACAAGAAATGAGACACAAAATTCCATTTGTTAGAAGAAATGTTTCCCAGAATCAGGGATAACAAGACCAAGAAGCTAACACTTAACGGTGTCTCCTTCTTTCTTTGTACTGCTCTGCTTACACATATTTTATGTGTTAGAAAAACACAGGTTTTACAGATATCACAGGATATGTTTTTTTCAGAAATCTTGGAGGGAGAAATTAATAGTAACAACATAAATGCTCAAAGAATTCAGCAAAACACTCTTAGAATGCTCAGAAAAGTTAAATAAAAGGGAATGTGAGTAATGTGAGGTCCACCTTATCTTATAATTGAAATGTACTGCAAATATTTCAGCTATTGTGCAGACCTGGACAGGTAAAGTTTCTGCTAACTAATAATTAACATGTATCTTAGAAGGAATTTCATGACCTTCCTTCAAACTAGCTACCTAAACTTTGGGAGGAGGAGGTAAATACATAGTGGAGATACCTTTAATGAACTTTAACAAAGAAATTATTGTCAGTGAGGTATCAGACCATTTCTTTCTTGAATTACATTGGCATAGAAGCTGGTTAAAAGCAAACTGAACATAGAGGAAGATTTCCACTTGTTTTTATGAACTTCTGATTGGGCTCAACATAATGAGAAATGTTTAAATAAGTGCAGATAACCTGTTAAACTGATACCAGTCAGGTGAAAACTGAGCTTACTGTTCCTTACCATTCTCTTTTTAAGAGCAATGTACAACTGGAGATAATTTTCATAGCCCATTTGAGCAGAAAGTTCTTTTTATTCTTATTTTTGCAGTAGAATTCTTTTCTTCTTTGTTTTGTTGTTTTTGTTTGGTTTGGGTGGGTGAGGTTTTTTCCCTCTTGGCAAAATGATAGTATCTTTGAATTTCTATTAAAAGAAGATGTAACTTTAACTGGATATGGAACTGGTTTGACTGTATAGTCTCAGAAAACAGTGCTGGTTCTTACAATTAATTGCAGATTTCTTAATTTACCCTGGGAAAACAAGGTCACATATGTGTACTTTGGGGATATAAATTGTGAATGTATATGCTTAGAAATAATGTTAACAACAACAAAAAAGCAAATTAAGATGTTTTAAAAGGAGCAGGAATATTTATGTGCTCTGTTGGTAGGCCTTCCAGATAGATGGTGAAGGCAACGATCCAGAATTCATTGACAAGAGAGAAGAAAAATCCAATTATTTGACTCCTTATTTCAAGAATGTTTATGGCCTCATTGTTCTCTATAATGGATTAAAACCAAAGATGAAAAACTTGGATACGGTACAGAATTTCTGACTTTAAAGGGAAGATATACTGATTCAGTCTTGATCTGTGAGCAGTAAAAATGTTCCAAATTATATGTTCTGGTTTTAACTAATGAGATTAAATAGTTCATCATTTGAATGCTAGTTTAGCTATACTCCTAATTATTTTCTTGATTTTTTTTAAAATCATATTTGTAAGTCAGAGGTTGCATTTATTTTTTTAAGGGATTTTTCTGAAAGAGTGAAGCAAATGAACATATATCACTGACAACTGATGGCCTGACGCCAGCCATAGAAAAAGTTTTGTAAACACTTTTTCAAGTCTCTTTTCTTTCCTAAGGTTCCTCAGATTGAACAGACTACTGAAAGGCACTCATTCAGTGAGGTGGTAGCCTGTAAGAAAGGAGCCAGGACCTAGATCTAGCTGTGAAAAATAATTACCCGAGACCGGGGAACCTGCTGTTTGCATGTGTGTTTAGCTGTTAAAAAGTTATTACACTCATATTGGTTGTCACTAGATAACACAATGTTCCCAGTGTGCCAGGGTATTGTATTAGCAACCCACAGGGCTCTTCCATTATCGATAGCCTAAAAAAAGAGACCAGAGGCAGGGCAGGAAGCAGAGCTCCTTTGGCGGACAGCAGGCAAGAAGAGGTAGCCTCAATTTACAAGCACCAACGTAAAATGGTCTCATCTTCTTTTAAGCTTTTATAGAAATCTATTTCATGAGCTTACACATATGGTGATAATGCTTGAAATACACTTTTTCTCAGTGAAGATATTACCTTATTGTGTTCATTCCTCTTTGATTATTCTTTGAATTCCTTTCTATCTTCTTCAGCCAAATGAAACATTAAGGAAACCCCCTTCTTCCCAAAGAAAACAATTGCACCTAACTTTGTTTGACATGAGAAATTCTGGGTAAGGTTCTAATTTTTCAAATACTCATGTATTTAATTAGGTTTGTGATTACTGAGGTTATTGTAACTATTTGCACATAAAAAGGAAAATGCATGGGTGGACAGTTACAGAGTCAAGAACAGTTTTATATGAATCTGTATTGTGTATTAAGAGAGATTGCTGATAATTTTAGTTAAAAAAATCCTACAGTACACTATGGAAACAAATCAAAAAGCGCTTGTAAAATTAGAAATGCACAATATCATATCATAGCTGAGTGCAGGATAAAGAACTGATAACAGCAATAAATAAAGAGGTGAAGCAAGAAACCAAACAAAAACGATTACTGTCAATTAAATACCCTCTAGGGAGAAAAGGATTTTGTACCTGGCCAGTACAGGCATAGTTCAGACAAACTCTGGGAAAAATATCTGGGAAAAATCTGAAGAGTTGTCAATAAATGGGAATAAAAAATAAGTATATATTTATTTTATTTATATATATATATAACATATATAATATATAGAGAGTATATAGAAAATAATATAATAAATATTTTGCTTTCTACACTTTAGTTAGAGAAAACTATATTTTATGACAATTTATTCTGTCTCATTTTCTTCTTATGCCTGAATTCCTTTCAGAATATTATGTTCAGTATTTTTTAAATTACATGAAATAAAATAACTCATGTGCATCTGATTGTTCATAAAATGTGTAATTGTGATCTTCCACACATTTTTTGTGTGTGAGTGGGATACTGATTTAATGCTGTTTCTTAACCTGCTTTAAAGACTCCCTGAAACAAGACAGAATGAAAAGCATGAATGAGACAATTAAAATACCTGGTATTCATTGTCCTCTGTGAACAACTCTTTGCTTTCTGCCTTAAATATTCTTTTAAAAAATTACACCACCGTACCATTAGAATGTATCACATTTGCAAAGGGAATAATAGATTGCTGGAGTAAAATTAGTGGCACATTTTAAAAAAAAGAACACATGAAAGCTGTGTTCATGCCATTTGGCCAGAGCAAAAAAAATAATATTTAAAAAAAAAATTTAAAAATCATTTAGCTGGCTGTAGTATTTTCTAAAATACTGGTTGAACAAATATGTATAAGTATTTCCAATGGAAGTAAGATTTCAGTGTTAAAAAAGAAAGTAAAGAGACTTTAAATGTAAACAAAACAACTGAGACCAAAGCTATTCATCCATCTCATCTTACACCTGGCACTCAGTTCTTCTTTTTGATAACTTTTTCTGCTAGACTTATTTACTTCCCCGGTATGTTGGTAAATATTGAATTATGGCATAACTGAATCCTTGCCTATCAGCTAATTTCCCATGATGCAAGCTACTATGGGCTTGTCTCTGGGGTATAAGCCCACGTGCAGGAATGATAAGGCGTTCCACAGCATGAGTAACCAAGTGACCTGTAACAACACATATGTTGCTCCCACATGTTTCTGAAATACTTTGTCCAGCTGTCTCAATGCTCACATTATGCTGGGAGACAGCTGGACAGCCTTCTGAGAAAGAAGCCAAGACACATAGCTGCTCTCTTCTGACCCTTTATACACATTGTGCTACCCTGAAAAACACACCTTGGCACCCAACTTGTCATTAAGTGAGGTCCTGGATGGATAGGCTTTTCCTGCCATGCAGAGGGACTGGCAGAGGGACTTCTTGTGTTAAAGTACTGTTAGCTGCATGGCAGAATGGACTGGAAAACATTTGCTGTTCAGAAAGGGATGAACTCTATTCCCACTGTGATTATCAGCAAAAAATTAACTAACAATTGATCTGGTGATAGAATTTAGTGGTTTGGTCTAAAACTTGGAAACTAAACCCCTTAAATTCTTAACAATTGACTGAGTTATGTAATTTAAATGACCTTTGTTTAAAACATCAAACAAACTGTGAAAACCGATGTTACTCACTGCTGCAGGAAGTTGTAAGAAATCTTTTTCTGCACCTAATCTAGGTAGGGACCATTTCAGAATATTAATTCTGTTAAGGCATCATTCACCCCTTTTTTCAAAACAAAATATTTAGAGACTTTCCTGAATTCATGATTGCTTTATGACTAAATCAGTCTGTAATTGATTTTATTTAGGGCTGAACCAGGTCAGCTCAGCTTTGAATCCTTTCCCTTTTATATAGCACCATGTGCCTTCAGTCAATGCCTCTCACACACAACTATTCCCCTCATCCTTTCTCATTTGGTTAAATGTAACATTTTTAAACCATTTATTCTTTTCATTGATGACAAAATTGAATACATTTACATTGCCTTCACTTTATATCTTGCCATTTTTGCCATGTGAAATAGCCTGCCTAAAGTAATCTCTAAACCATGTACTATGGACTGTATTTACATTCTGTCACCAATGTGCTGGAGAGAATATAAAATATAGTGCTAGAGATTCAAATTTCAAGGGTGATAACATACAGCATTCAGTGTTATTGCCCTATAATTTACTCCAGATAGGCAAGAAGATATTGCTAGACTTTTATACGTGGCTTAACTGCTGACATAATATGTCTCATATACATATCTCAAAAATAATCATTGGATGAAATAAAAAATTATAGAAATACATAGAATTATGATCACATATCAAACAAGACTGTCTACAGCAGACTCAAATACCACTGAATATTCCTATATTTATATTTATATATGAGGTAGTTTACTGTAGTTCTTCTTCAGATCAGAAGGTATTTGAACACACAACACGAAATGCTCTTTGCAAAAAGCTCAATCAATACAAAGGAATAATAATTCCTTAAGGGTAAAGCATTTCAGAATTTTGCTGAGGGTGCAACACTAAGTAGTTCAGCTCATCTAACCAAATATTTAATATTCAGCAACATGCTGTGACTTCAAGTGTATTATTAACTTTCTACTCTTTCATTGTACTACAGACTTGCTTCATGAAAAGATGCACATCTGCATATTCTAATTACAGTCAAGTGCAAAGTTTACTGAAATCATTGAGAGCCTTCTGATTGATTTCTACTGATGCTGGATCAGGCCCATCTGTGGCTGAATTTCTTTTCTAGATGGATTTTAGAAATGTACTAAAAGTATAAAATCAACATTTTCTTTGATACAAAGGGCTATAATTACAACTTGAGGATGGTAACAGTCTACAGTGTATTTCCATGGAAGCTGAAGTATATTATCCCCTGTAGGCTGCAGGTGCTGCCTATTCCGAAAAAAAAAACCAACAAAAAACACCAACAAAAAAAAAAACACCAACAAAAACCCTGATAAATTTCCCACCTGTTTCCATAATATCAAAATCCAGATGCTCGTAACATTTTAAAACTTGCTTTGAACAGTCTTCCTTTTTCTTTGAAGTTTGTTTCTAAGCCTTTGTAAGGTTATATTTCTGAATTTTATTAAAAGAACATGAAAGCTAAAGTGGATCACAGCAGAGAAAAGTAATAGTTGTGCTGATGTAAGGAACATATGTCTCTAAAAGAAATCTAAGTGCTATATTCTCCATATAGTAAATAGAAATATATACATATTTAATTTTTTTATTTTTGTAAGTGTAATTTGATTATGTCTTCTGGCTACGGGGCTGTAATCCAGAAACACCCTGGAATATGGTTATTCTTTCAGGCGATATTGCTGGTAGCAGTGAATCTGATAACAAATAATGGAGTATAAGATGGTAAATGATGATGTCAAAATATTTCACAGGCCAAGTCACAGCTATTGTTCTATATTAGTAATGTGCACACAAGGGTTAATTTAGCTGAACTTAGAGTTAGATGTCCTTGTTTTTGTTTTATTCAGCTCTACATCAAATTTCTGAAGATATTGAATATATCTATATACTATACAGACACTGAATAATGATATATCTATATATGGATATACAATATATCTTTATGGATAACAATATATCTATATACTATACAGAAACTGGATAATGACATGTACAGATAACTAAAATTCTGAAGTAAACCTCAAATGCAAAATCAGGGAGGCAAATGAAGGGACGAATGGGCAGGCCTGAAACGCATCTATTTTCCATATATTGTTGTACTATGGGAGAGCATTTTTGTGAATAAATTTATCGTATAATAGAATCAAGAACATTTTTACGCTGTAATAACATATGGGACTTTAAACCAATTAACTATGCAGTGTGTGCCTTGGTGGTGGGCAACATGAACTGAGCAATAATTTCTAGCACTGGTATGAAAATAATTAAGAGCAAAGAACAGTACAGAAGGCAGATGACTTCCTATTAGAGACTTCTACAGATAGAGAACAGGAAAGGCTGTTTGTTAGTCTCTCATGTGTTGAAGGCTACTGCATTAACCCTAGAGTGTTGGACACATTTTTACTAAGAACTGAAGGAACAAAACCTGTTAACAAAGCTAAAATAGCAGGTCAGGGCAGGCCCCGGCATTAGGAGTGGTGAGAGGAGTGATAAGGAGTGGTTAACAAGAGCAAGGCAGCTTAAATTGGGTCTCCTATCTACCAAGGTTTGACAGCCCCAAAGTGTGAGTGAGGTATTATCGTAGGAAGGGGGAAGGAACCAGCTGTCTTAGCAGTTGCCTCATCAAAGAAGACTGTGAAATGGCATTAGCGGTTCATGAGAATTAGGTATTGTATGCTACTCTATTTGTGGCTTTGTTATGACCTTTTTTCTTTTCTTCCTTTTATTCTATTAAAAATTGTTTATAAAGCCAATGGATTTAAATGTAGAAAATTACCTTGCTAGGAAGAGAATATATATTAGATTTTTTTCTAGATTTATGGAAATTGCAGACAATGGGGTTTTTTTGTACCAGTTCTACATTTTAATACAGCCCATGTTGCTACCAGTCAGGAAGTGGGTTTTTTTCTAGCTAAGTAAACTGGAAATAACTGATATGAAATATATGTAATCTACTACAATTCAAAAAATATTATTATAAAAAGCCATATATATATAATATAAAACATATAAAATTATTATAATAGGTTTGTTATTGTAAATTATGCATTTTATACCTTTCAAGACAATAAGCTATGAATGAGGAGTGATTTTTTAATTTATTTCTTGTACAGATCAATGAAATATAGGAACTGCCAGTCTGGGCAAAAGACAGAATGCCCCTTGGTTTTAACCTGGACTAACTGTTGTAAAGAGAAAGGGCTTATCTTGTTTAATCTTGTTTAATATATGTGTGTGGCTACAAATTGACATAACTGTTTCTCTGAATTAATCATTTCCTTCACTTTTTTTTATATTTTTTTCTTACTCAGCTTTTCAGGATTAAAAACATTAAGACTATTAAGTGACACTCCTTAGAGCAGTTTGCCATATATTTGACCAGTCTTGTACTATTCTCTGAATTTGGTTTTATTGAAAAATATCCTCCCCCAGCCTTTTGTTCTTGTGGGTGACCCTGAATGACATATGTTGATGTAGACTCACCAATTTATGTATCTCTCTGCAGTCTTGACCTTATTCTTTCTAAAACAACTTTACAATTTGTATGCTTTTTAACCACAGCTCACACAAAACTGAGGTACACAGAAATGAAGTTATGTCCATTTTACTTTTGAAGGTCAGTGTGACAGGATGTGATGTAAAGAGTTATTAGACCCCACAGATATTAAATAAAGCACCATATGCGTCAGATACTGCCATAGAGGCCTTATGCCTTTACAAAAAGAAAAAAACAGATCACAAGAAGTATTTCTGCTGTCTTGAAATGGGAGATATTCTTTAATATTAACCTTTGGGACAATATTGCACTAATAGTAGCAAATAGACTAAGCTATCAAATAAACTAAAAGAAAGCCTTCTAAAGAAGGAATATGTGCAGTATATTAAACTTTGTGTTCTCCTAGAAGACCATTCACAGGATTATTAGCACTTTCTCACAAGTGAAAAACAATGCCTTTTGTTCTCATTTTAACACATACTGAATGACACTGTAAGTTTTAAATACAAAGATTTTTCTAAAAATAGAGGGGGGAAAAAAAAGTAATTGAAAAAAACTCTACATTTTAAACATTTCCCAGAAAAAAAAAAAAAAAAAAAAAAAAAAAAAAAAAAAAAAAAAAAAAAAAAAAGAGAAAAAAAAAAAACAAATACAAAAAAAAAACCAAACAACCCTGCCAAAAAACCCCAAACACCAAACCATACCATAAAAGAGTTCTCTTAATAAAACTTTAAGTTAGAATTGCTGTGGAAGAAATATGTTTTATGAACAGACTCTGAGTATCTTCAATGACGTGTAGAGCTTAATTATGACAGAATATTGTTTCTCAGAAAAAGTATTTCAACTCTAGCAATCATGTTCAGAGATATTATTTTGGAAAGATCCAAGTACTAGAGTAACTAGCAATAATGTTACTAAAATGTTGAAATGTGAACATTAGCTATAGCATGGGGAGATTTAAACCACAGAAATAAGACACAGACAAGACCTGTCAGATGATTTAGTGCACATCTCTGCCAGGATTTATTATTTCTAGTGGCAATTTTCCTTATATTTTTCCCCAGTTAGTGATGGATGACCAAAACACCTGGGGCACTACTACTTTTACATTTTACACAGCCCAAAGCACTGTCACAAATTTCACTTTTTATTTTACATTTTACATTTTTCATTTCATAGCTTTAATATATTAGTCCAGGCCACCAAGTGGGCAATGACTGTTAGTGTTTCCTCTTCTCTTTTCCCATATCCACTCAACAGTCATGTTCTAGCTTCATCTTCTCTTCATTTAGCTCGTATTTTTTCCTGTGTCATTATAGCTGTAGCCAACCACAATTTGTTATTAAGGTAATTCACGTCAAATTTTCACGCTCTCTGTTATAAGGAAAAAAAAATAAAAAGGAAAATAAAAAATAATGTCTTAGCATTCCTTAACGAATATCCTAGGATTCCCTCTGCCAAGTCTACTCTGTTGTTCAGAACATTGAAATCAAGGATTTAAATTATTGCAATTCTGCTAAGCATGGCTATTTTATAATCTCATTAGTTCCATCAATTAGATATATACGAGATATGCCCCATCCCTGGAGGAGTTCAAGGCCAGGCTTGATGGGGCTTTGAGCAACCTGGTCTATTGGGAGGTGTCCCTGCTTATGGCAAGGGGGTTAAAATTTGATGATCTTTAAGGTCCCTTCCAACTATAGCCATTCCATGATTCTATGTACATTCTCTCATCAACAAAAATATTTTTGTGGCATTGTGTTAACATAGTGTTCTTCATGTCTAGCAGTTACACATTGCATTAAAGAAATAAAGTTAAGTTTGGATTGCAAAAGCTAAAGTACAGAGTTACACCTAAAATTAGTATTCAAACATTAGAAAGTCCTGTCTTGATGAGTGATTAAATAATAGATTCCTGCAGTGAATTTTAACAAAGAATTTCTTGAGTTCAAAATGGAAAAGAGTAATATTTCATTGGTCTGGACGACAACATATAATATTCATAGTTTTCAAACTCAATATGGTTCTCTAATTCGATACAGATGCTTGTAACAAGTCACTCAGTGTCTGAGTGACACAATTAACATTTTGCTGGTTAGCCAAAAATCTTAATAATTGCTTCACTTATTCATCATTGGCTGATGAATACAGAAAATGTTCCTGATTTAAACTTGACCTTTCCTTTTAGTCATCAGTCATTTGTACTGCATAGGCAAGAGTATCACTAATAGACCTTTCATTTTGGATATAAGGGTGTAAAGTTAAGCTATACGATTCTCATTAAGGATGTTTACTTCTTTAAATATGCATTAACTGATGAAGTGTCACACACATTAGTTTTATAACATATGCTGCAGTGACTGAGAAAACACTTAAGTCTATCACTTCTTAGAAAATCAGAAACAGAAAGATTCAGATCCCCTAGATTCCATCTGTGTTGGGACTTAAACAGAATGAAAGAGTGAAAACATATAATGTACACTTTATACTTCTAGTGGTACCTAAGGACTGGTATTCTCATTTTGACACAGGATTCTGTTTCCCCCCTGACAAAGGCACAACTGCTGCATGGACAAGTCTTTGGTGTCGTTCCAGTTATTAATTCTTTGGCAGACTGGGTTCCTGGGGCAGGAAGCAAGACCTGGACTTCCCTCCTCCGATTGTGGAGTCATAGAGCTGATCTTCGCTTGCTCTTTCTCTGTCTACAACAATATTGACTTTCAATATTGACTTTCAATATTGACTTTCAATCTTTTTATATTGATCAGCAGCTTTGAACAGAAGGTATTGGTGTTTTCACACTGGACCAGAACAACTGCCTGGGGATGTGGGTGGGAGTTGCACCTTTCTAACTTCTCAAACTGCAACAATATAGAAGAAATCTTCTCAGTTCCAGAATGCATATGTTGGCACTACCATATGCAGCTGATCTAGATATATCTCTGTTTACACTTAAGAAAAGGTCTCAGAGGAATTCTGAATTATGAAGGTAATCCAAGTTGGAAAGAGGGCAGAGGATCTGTTACTTTTTTTTTTTTTTTTTTTGTCTAATTATAACTGAGTCAGTATTCAGCTGAAATCTTACTTAGAACCTTAGACTCAGAAAGCAGCCAAGAAACAGAAATAAGACTCTTAAATCACTCTGCACAGCCAGCAGACAGAAGAGAGATCTATACTGAATAACTTTTATGCCCAGATTGATCCAACTGAGATGAGGTTAATTATTCTGGACATCTAAAATAAGCTACCTGAATCTGATTTTTTTTCTTTATTAAACAGGTGTCTCCAATGTATCTTACTAATGTCCTTATAAAATTAATGTATGAATTTGCAGACTACATAAAAGTAGGATTTTAATCTCATATCTTTACTGATAAATTGAGTCTAAATATGTGTGCTTTTAATGTACTGTGGGAATATGGGAAAAAAGTTCTTGACAGCAATACTGCACATTAAAGTTCAGGAGAGAACTGAAGAAAGATCTCCTTTAACGAGTCTACAGATACAAAAATAGCATGGAATAGTACCCCATCTGAATTACCCAAACAGATTTAAATTGCCCAATTTAAAACTTGTCCAGAAGCCAAGTTTAACATCTCATGTACTCTTGCGAGCAGAGCAATGAGATTTCTTAATGATCAAAGTTGCCTGACTTTGTTTTAATGACTAATTCATAGTCTGTCATGCCCCAACACCATTTTAGGTCGCAGATGCAGTATCAGTTGACAAGGAAGGCTTCAGCTACTAAATTGCTCATGCTACTTCCTCATCATTTAGAGATTCTTTCAAGAAATACACCAGCCAAAGAAATATTTAGCTTGAAATTATATGATTATGATAAATGATCTTTCAGAAACTTCGTGTCTCATTATCTGAGAATTCCCATTGCCTACTTCATTCTATACAATGCTGCAGTCAGATTACCTACAGTAAATATATATATATATATATATATACATTTACCCCTACTTCAACTTACAAGATGTCTGCTGGAAATACCGTACAGCAGAGAGGAAACAGTCTAAGAGGTTACTGGTGTGTGTGGAAGATAACTTCCTAACACAGCTGGTGAGTTAGACAACTAGGGAAGGCACCCTGCTAGACCTGTTGGTTGCAAACNGGGGCATCCACAGCTTCTCTGGGCAACTTGTTCTAGTGCCTCACCACCCTCATAGGAAAGAATTTCTTCCCACTATCTAATGTAAATCTCCCCTCTTACAATTTAAAACCATTACCCTTGCCCTATCAATACAGTTTCTGACTGAGTGCCTAGCAAAGAAACTTCTCTCCACCCTTCAACTATTCTCCCATAATTACCTCTTTCATACCAGGTGCTTCTGAATTAATAGGAAGTTATAACTTACATTTCTGTAATTATGCAGCATAAGGAAGCCAAACTTACGTTTAGAAGCAACTCTGTCAAACATGTCATTGCTTGTGTTTGAATGGTAACCTGACATTTTAACCTTTAAAGGAAGCCAGATAACTCACATGACTGGATAAACCTAGAAGTTTTGATAATATATTGAATACTTTTCTGTGTGAAGTGTCGGCAATAGCACTTCTGCTGTAGTTGAATGTTAATACATATTTAGCAACTTATAGCTGGTAAAGTGTTAATGGCTTGTGAAATGATGGTTCTTTTCAATCAGGTCTCTTGTGTCATCTATTGCTTGTCATTAGTTTATCAATATCAAAGGAATATAATTTCCAACATAGACTGTATAGGAGATTACAAAAGACTGAAAAGAATATTTTATTTTCTTTTAGAGAATTCTGCTTCATACAGTGAAATTGAGAAGAATCTATATTGATTTTAACATAAATTAGTGTGACTTCTTTTATTTTTAATCTGGAGTTCCAGTGGAGACAGCTTACTTTCATGATCCCTGGCAAATCAACAAATGCAGTTAGCCTAGAGGCAATTGAAGTAGTATTTGTGTGGAGAGTTAACAAGCCACAGGGGACCTGGAACATGAGCAAAGGCATAACCATCACAACAAGCCCATGTTTTCTTACAGCTTGCTTGCTGTTGTAAGGTCATAGGCTGTAAAGCTGTGGTTAGTGGGAGAAATTAGTCATGAAAACAGCATAACCCAGTGGGGATTTATAATACATGAATCAAGTCCAATTTTTGTTTGTTTAAAAGAAGTTGGCTTAAAAAAAAATACCCTCTTAGTGGTATCCTAGTGGCATAAGCCCATGTTTGGGAGGGTTTCTATAAAATGCATCATGATAACTAATTTCACTTAAGAGGACAAGACAGTCCAAAAATAAGAATAATACGGAGGAATTTGGTGCTTCAAGATGTTCCATATCAGTCAGGAAAACAACCACACCTAGTACAAGAAACTATGTTGTCTTCTTCTGAAAGCCACTAACCTTTCTGGACGTAATTTTTTTTCATAGGATGGTGTTCACTGCAAACAGCAATGCAGAATTCATCTGCAAAACTTAACAGCTGTTGAAAGCTCAACCAGGATTTACAGCCAGTAACAATTCGGGATATCTGTGTAACTGCGGTGCTAATGAAGTGTCGCTGAGGTACCTATGAGATGATTCACTGCCATTAACATCTACCTTAAACATGGTTAAATTCAGAGGCCTCCACTGCTTATATTTTAAGACCAGTGAAGATTTGAAAAAAAAAAGTTGTTACCAAGCGACAGCCTGACACTAGTTCTGTGTCAAAGGGGGATTCTTGGGGTGGAAATATTAATCTAGCAAACACAGCAGTAGAGCAACTGTCTCTGCCACTGTCAAAACAGCTAGGGAACAATAGCTGGGCTGAAAATACCAGCTCAATGCATGATAAGAAGCTGGTGCATTTAAAATTAAGATATTACAACATAGAAGAGAAAATAGAGAGATAACTTGGTAGGTTTCCAACACAGTAGATTTGGTTCATCTTTGCTCTCTGCAATAGTTTAGCACATTCAAGTAAAATTTTTGTTGCAAAACTTGTAAGTTGAGCCACAGCCAGAGTTTTATTGAATGATGATACACACTGGCCCAAAGAGAAACACCTGGGAGGAACTTTTGAAAGAACTATTTAGTGTAATGAAAAGGTAGATAGAAAGAGACATCACAAATAGTGTCAAATAAATGAAGATTTGTCAGCAAAAGCATAGAAACCATCTGTTCTCCACACTCACTGAGGACAAGGGCAAAAAGCAGTCAAGTAAAAAGAAACTGAAATGAAACATTTATAAATTATTTTATAATGGAATCATAGGTAAATTTTGTAATAATTTACATCAGAAAGTTGTTGAACTTCTATTACTGAAGTATTTAAGTGGACTAGAACAATGTGTTTTGGAATAGCTTTGCTAACATGAGACTCTCCAAGATACCTCCTAGCCTTGTTTTCTGTTTATCTAAGGTTAAGTACAGACAGTATCAGGATAACTTATAACTGTGCACAGGGCTTGTAAAATTGTTAATTCTGTCTTGAAGGTGCAAGATCACATCATGATCAATTATTTTATTTTCCTGGATCTCAGGTAAGAGCCATAGTTTTGCAATGGGCAGACGCATGTTTAGAAAATCTTCAGCTGCATAGGATAAAGTAGGTGTCATGCTGAGAACCTTTCTCTGCTATCAGCAAAGCTCCAAGTAACAGTACCAAGGACTAGATTACAGAGAAAATAAATATATTGCATAGCAAGAAAGTTGTCCTTTGTCATTCTCAGTGGAACTATTCAACACAGAGAAATGTAAATCAGAAGGGCTAACTACCCATGTGCAGAATCAGTCATTTCATATATATGAATATGTATGCACATATTTATGTTCATCTTGTATTGTTATATATTATTGAACATGGCTTTACAAAGGCTGTGAAACAGTAATACGCTCTAATAATACTGGCTTAAAAAGGGAAAATGGCAAAATCATTTTCATTTGTGATATAATGAATCACAAATTTAATATTTCGTAAAGCTGTAAAGCCACCTATAAACATTTCCCACAAGTTTTTGAAAGCTTGTGTCTTTTTTGTAGAAATATTTCTAACTAGAGAAGGTTACTGTGATAATTTCAAATATTTTTAACAATATTAAATAACTAGCATACATTCATAATATTAGAAACATATTGATAAACAAAATACAAAGATTTTTTCTTCGGAAGGTATTACAGTAACTGTTTTCTTTATAAATATTAATCTCTAGAAAAAGACAAAGGAATGGAAAAAGGTCAGAGATCAAGGTTCTTAAGGGCATGAAGCAAAGTGAACAAGAGGATACATAATTTCAGTATCTGCAAAAAAGGTAAATAAAATACAATGCAACTGAATACCTCAGGTTTGTTTTTTTTTTGTAAGCTTAATAAAAGACTGAATCAAACTCTTGGATAAAGGAACTTAAAAACCTATTCTGGCTATTTTAAAATCAGAATTACAGTGGACCATTCAACACTATATACAAAATCCTTCTAGTACTCTGAACTTCCTGCATTATTGCAAAAGGATTCACCTTCCACTTTTGCAGCAATGCTGGGGGTTCCCCCATCACCACATACCTGCAGAATATTTTTTTCTCTTGTAAATATGACTAATAATACCAATTTCCTTCTTTAATTCTAGTGGTACTATAACTGTAAGGTAATTACTATGTGCTTAGCAACATTGATTCATTTTAATAGAGTCATAGAAGCTGTAACGGTTAAATATTATTCATTTTGGTCTCTTAAAAGTGAGGCCTCATGGGTATATCTGAGTTCATGATGTAAATTGAATAACTAAAGCAAATGATCTTAAATGCTTCAGATAAGGCACATTAGGCTTGCAAAGACTTATCAGTATTCATAATTCAGGGAATAGATTGTTAGAGAGTTAATGAAAAGCTTCTTATCTTTATGCTGTATGGATTTACTAAAAGCCCAACAGAGATTGAATATGTCTAACTTCCAGCAATTTATTCAAGGAGCTTTACTTTTCCTATGATGCAACACATTCTAACATGCAGCTAGAGTACACTGATATCCTTAAGCAGTTCAACAGAGAGAAGTTATGAGAAATAAAGCTTCTGTGAAATGTAATGGAGCAAACAGAGTTCAAGTTCAGAAGAACTGAAGGAAGGAGCAGGCAGTAGTAATCTTAGATAAGTGACAGTGACACTACCACAGTCTCGAACTTCATTAAAAAAACATTCTGTGGAATAAAGGAGAGATTTCGGTAAAGCTTCAGTGAATTTTTATGACCGTAATTCAGTTCCCAGGGCTGTACTTAGGAGTGTCACTACTTCCACTAGAAACCTCAATTTTAGGAGTTATAACGAAATAAAACTGTGTAGTTTTGCACAAAACTGTCATATAAGACCTCATATTGAGAGTCCATCTTACAATTTTTGGGGGAAAAAAAAACCAAAACATTTTCAAAATAAATCAAAATACACATTTTCTTAATGCCTTCTTTTTTTTTTTTTTTTCAGTATATGACTAATTTTGAGTACATTCTTGTTTGTAGTAAGGAAACATCTCTAAAGAAACTTGATAGTGGGATAAGCCTGAGCATCCATTGTTTGGAAATCAGCCGTTACAAGAATGCTGACACTGAGAACCTAAAGCCAGATAAATTCTAATCAGCTCAGACAGCAGTTTTTATTAAAGATGGCCTATTTGCCAATATGAAGAAAATGTGTTATGTATGCATTTCTTATCAGTGAATGACCCCCCACAAAAGACATAACAATGAAATGGCTAAGAATTAAGAGCAGGCTGTGACTGCGTTGGCTAGGTTTGTATCAGCAGCCTGAACACAAATAGAGGAGGAGGCTATGAGATCACTAGGTTAATTGTGTGATAGGGTTTTTATACAAAAGAGTAACTTTTATTTATCATCTTTTACTGAAAAATTAAATCTTGTACTACAGAGTTTCCCTACTGATTCTGTATTACACTGCCACACTAAACTACCTGCATTCTGAGATGCTCTGCATACTTGCCAACAGCAGCTGAGGTGGATTTAGGTGCTTATGCAACACAGGAAAAGGGCATCCTCATTTCATAAGGGAGGCATCATCTTGTCTCATGACCTGGCATATGGTGACTATTCCATTATTAGAGTTTCCAAGTGCTCAGTATGGCTCACTCACTTCTACTGAAATTGAGACTGCTTCTGTCTGTGACAATATTAAGATTCCTCTGCCTTGCTTTAATAGTTCTAGTTCTATCTGTGACAAATGCTGAGATTGTAGCATCAATTTCCTTCCTCTACTCTCTTCTTTGGTCCTCACTGCTCTTCGATTTGTTGGCAAACTTCAAACTTGTTCTTAATTATGCTATTGATTCACCTATATACTCCACAACATCCTGCTATGTGAGCAATTCCACCTTCCCGTTTGAGGAAATGACTCATCTTCCTGCAATACCTTCTTTTATAAAACTTATACAGAATATTTTGTCATTTTTATTTGGTGTGTATATGAAACTACTACAGACGGTACAATGTAATTTGGACTGCAGCTCATCTATTGCATTACTTATCATGTTATTCTTGCAAGATCTTCTCCAAAAGAATCTGCTAAATTACCATCTACCTGGGCAATGCCATATGGCCTAAAAATTGGCTAAAGGAGCAGGTACAAGTGTTCAGCAGACTCTACAAACTCTACAATATGCAAACCTCAGGTTACTGATCATCCAAAGCAGCCTGCTGTGCAGTTTACGCATCAAATACCCATAAAATACTAAGCTAGTTCAAAATGTAATGTTTAATAACAGTAAAGAGGAAACAGACATATTTATAAAAGCTAGAAATTTGAAGAGGGGTGGGGGAGTGGGAGAGGGGGGGGACACACCAAACTAGACAGGAGCAAAATTACCTGGAGAAAACAAGTGTGAAAATTTAGTGCTTAATTTTCAGGGTACTTAAATCAGGAAACATTCACAGCAGTGGCATTGTTCACTTATGGTTAGGTGGATGCTAAGTATCTCACCACTTCAACAGGTAAGGGTTTCCTGGAAAACCTGCTGATAATGGCATTGGAGAGACAATCAACTTCAAATTGCTATAACGATGCATTGAGTGGGATCTGGAGACAGGCCCAAATGGCACAATGGTCAGAACTAAGTAGACAGATTGAATAGCTGTGGCAGAAATGCAATATAATGGAACAGTTCATTGTTTTAAAGTAAAAGTAACCTTTTTATTCACAGAGGGACACAGGCTAAAGTGAACTTGAAATGTAAATTGATCAAAACAAAAGTAAGGAACTAGTAAGGAAAAAGGTAAAGGAGATACCAAAGCTCACTTTGATATAAAATGATGCTTTTCATGGAATATTATAAATAATTATCACCTACCCTCCTCAGAGATTTAGGCTAGCTCTCACATAATAACCTGATGGTGGAAGAAAGCATTTGTTTATCTTCATAGCTGAGGTGGAGTGATGACAGAAGTACGTTCCAGCTCACTTGGAATGGCTAATAGATTTGCACAGACACTGAGTTAAAGCAGAGGGAGTGATTTTTCCTTATGCAGCATTATTGATATTATACTCAGAACTTTATATGAAACACGCAAAAAATTGTTGACGCTGCAGAGCAAAGCACAAAGTAGTAAGTATTTTGTCATAAATGCAGGATTATAATTCCATTAGAGGTTTAAGAGGAGTTGATGCAATAAGAGTATTCAAGAGAAAAAAATATAAGAATGTAAATACATCGAGCTTAGGCCAGTCATAATGAATAGGTATATTTGCCTTTATGTATTTAGTGAACTATGTATGAAATAGGGTTATTTTTGCACTTAAATGGTAAAAAATAATGAGACATTACATTAATCCATGAAGTTTCAAGTTGAGGACTAATAAACCCCTGAAAAGAGATTTGCAAACATTATCACTAAATATTATTCATCACTTCCTTAATTTTCAAAAATGAAGTCCGGGAGAAGCACAGAAAATATAAGTCAACTGGCCATGTTGAGGATCTTTGAATTTATTGAGCTCAGGTATGCCTGTGATTATTTAGTTTTTTGTTTGCTTTTTCTCACTTCATGTCTCTGTTCAGCTGAGAAACCTCCATAAATGTGAGATCTAAAACTGGGGTCATATGACAATGTTCTGTCTGATTTCTTAGAGAGCTCTGATTGCCAATTCACCAGCCTCTGTGCACAGCCATTCAGCCTTTGGCTGAATCCACAGCCTGACATGGTTTTCAGGTCTATTGTAGGGCAACACGAGGGTCAGCAGCTCCCTGGGCTGGGGGTGTCAGAGGCTCCCTGGCAGCCGTGTTCCGTCCCCCCAGCCAGGGCAGGGCAGAGCAGGCCAGGGGGCAGCTGGGACAGTTCAGCCCCAAACATCTCCCATTGTCCCATGAGTTGAGGATGTGGATCATACAGCAAAGGGAACCAGTATCAAATCCATCCTGGGATGTCTGGGCAGGGCTGTGGGGACAGGAATGGGAATCAGATCAGACCAGGTCAGCCAAGAGCAACACGGTGTCATGGCCAGGGCTACAGCTCAAGTGAGAACTATGAGCTTCCCGTGGAAACAGCTTCCCCCCGTGTGGGGGTTGGCCCTCACTGAGGGCTTTAGCTTCCCTCATTACAGCTTTATTCAAGGTCAGCAGCCATGTGTGCTCCTTCTCAGTTGGCTGGGTGCCCTGTTAGCCACAGGGATCCTCCTCAAATCCTGAGGAGATCCAGGGCAAGAAGGTTATGCTGGGGTGTTACCGATTCTTGTCTTTCTTCAAGCCATTATCTCACAAGGGTCTGCATCTTTGCTGGACACGTTGCTAACCAAATGTTTGGTCTTGATCTTGCAGATGTGCTCTACATAAGATATTTAGGCCTGGATTTCCACATGTCCTTTTGATCCTGCTCTTGTTTACCTGGAGCAGCCCAAGGTTCACTGAAAGAACCTTGAACACAGAAAGAGCAATCAGAAATTTTAAACCTGGTTGTTAAAGCACTTCACTAGAGGGGAAAACTCCAGTGCCCGTATTCATCTCAGTACACATTTGGATTTCTGTATAGGAAACAGTCTTTGGATTAAATATTTACTCAGCCATTAGATTAAGAGCTCAAACCCATGCTTTCCACCACTGGGAAAAGTCCAAGTGCTGCAAGACTTTCTCTCTCTCTGATAAACACTTTCTTTTTTTAAAATTTTTTTGGTTCTTCCATTTCATAGAGGAATGATTAACAGATCTTTTATCCCCAAAGTATACTTTATGGTCACGCACCTGTGCTTTTCTCACAGACTGGAGAGATTCATGAGAAAAGCTGCCATAGCCAGTGCTTTTCCCAGAAAATTAGAGACGTCCTGTCTCCTGGTACTGCCCTGGTCCTGGGAACCCTATATTCAGTCTTACCCTCAACATAAAACATGAGCAGCATCCATGATGACTTTCCAATTTGCTCTGATTGCAAAGATATAATACTTTTTTGTGTGTGACTCAGAGCACCAATCAGCTTCATTTTGAACTGTTATTATTAAAGTATTCTCCATGTTGCATGGCCTTATATCAGACCTTAATGAAAACTGTGTGGAGTTCAGGCATGTGCCCCATCTGTGAGCAGAGCAGAAGCTGGACAGAAATTCAATACCTACTCATTCAGGTTAATGTGTGGCCCAGAGGGAGGAGCTAGCTGATGTTTTCAGTAGTCTCTGAGACTTCAGTTCCTATATTCTGACTCTGCCTGGATTTAGGCAAAATGTTAAATGTCTCCTTTGAAGAAATGAAACCTGAGCATTAAGAATTTTATTATTCCTTTATTTTAATTTTCTTATTAATGTGCTGATTTAGAAAGGATAACTTCTGTCAATTTTTTATATACCTGGGTTCACTGACATTTTGTACCAGTACAAAATAAGACAAAGCAGATAAGATATGGCAAGATGTCTTTTTAATTTTTCTTTTGAATAATTTTGTCATTCTGCAAGAAAAGCTTAGAATCCTCTTTTAGCTCAGTGCATTAGATACCTCTGCTTGCTATTCTTCATTTTCATGGAAATGACTTCACATTTGTCAGTATTGCATTGCCTTTGTCACCTGTCATTATCCCATTTATGAAACAAGTTCCTGAGTCCTTTGAAGATTACTTGTTAAAGTCTCAGTACTCATCTGTTTCAGTCCCTCTCCTCCTCCCTTCATACTTGAACATGAAAGCTAAATAATTAATCAAGATTAAAAGTTGTAGAGAACCAAAAATCCCATGGTGTGCTCCACAGGACAGCACTTAATTATTTTCCTCACCTAATAATAGTACCTCCTGAATAGATCCTTGTGTTTGCTCTTTTTTTTTTAAGCAACTTTCTTATACCTTTTTCATTAAAGCAGAGCATTTTGACTTGTGGTTTCTATGTGAACAAGTGACAGGTTATCTGAAAATTCAAATTAATTATCCAGTTCAGCACAACTGCTGCTACTCATTTTCTGTAACCTACTTGATGAATGGCTACAAATGGTCCCGGGGTGGGTCACAACAGGATTTATGCAGGGACACAGGTGGGGAGAGGCATGTGTTGCCTCCTTTGTACTGGCCTGCAGCAACTGTAATGTATGGTGTACTCAGAATAAGCTCAGACGACAAACAACATGGGAAAAAAAGACCAAGCTGGACCTCTGAGTAAAGTACTTCTGGGCTTATCCTGGCAAAATACTAAATTCTGAGTACATGTCTTTATGAAATACATTTCTCATGGCTTTTTTATTTCCAATATCTATTCTGAGTAAAGATAAGGAAACTGATAAAATACATCCTTTTTTATGAGTAAACAAAGAAGTCGAGATTTCATTTCCGTGAAATAACTAGTTATAAAAAAAATCTTTCTTAGATTTCCAAATGATGTGTCAAAACCAGCTTGTGGGTTTTTTTTTTGTTTTTTTTTTTTTTTGTGTTTTGTTGTTGTTGTTGTTTTTTGTTTGTTTGTTTTTCTGTGGGTTTTTTTTTTTTTACTTTCAATGCTATCAGCCTTCCTTAAAGTGTTACCACAAAGTTGTAATATCTACAGTAATATTATTATAAGAAATTAATTCCATGTGAATATACTCTGCGTTAGAATCTTACCGCTGTACAACAAAGGATAACTTAAAATTTTAATGGTTTTAATGCTATAGAGTATCTAAGTTGCAGAAATGAAGTTAGCACACTTTGTCCACATGTTGCATTCCTTTGATATTTGGCAGAGTTTCTGTTACTAAAATGCCTTCCAGATGCCATCATTGCTATTACAGATCTAATCCAAGTTTAGAATACCTAAACTAGAGGGAAAAAAAAAAAAAAAAAAAAAAGCTGAAGAATCAGGACTGGGGTAATCATTTGGGAGCAACGTTTAAGACTGTCTCATATTTATACTTACTGAGGTATAAAGTCCAAGAAGCAAAAGAGCTGCTTTATCAGGATTTTATGATGCTTTGATATGTGTTTATACTCTTTTATTATTGAATAATCTTTCTCACTGAGAAACAGAGATCCTGTAATTTGGGTTTAATCAAATAACAGCAGTAAATAAAGTTAAAAAGTTACATTTCCTTATAATGGAAATGAAAAAAAGAACAAGAGATTTTTTTTTCCCTAGATGATAAAATACATGCAATATTGTTCAGAAACTATGAATTATTTTCAGTCTTATAAGCTGCATTTACAGCTAAGTTATACCGACATGTTAGGCTAATAATGCAGTTGTAAATCAAAGTGGTGTTGTCAGATGACTATAAGACTGATGATGACTTTTGGAAAGAGATGAATAACCCCAGATGTATTTATTCTCAAAGTCAAAGCAATACAATGAATATGCTGTATTTCCAGACTTTCTAAAGGAACAACAGAAACATTTCATCCATACAAGTTACACCATGAAAGTATACTATAATGTTTGTATACATTACTTGTGGCTATGCTTCATGTATAAAATAGTAGCATTTTTGTGAACAGGAGTTACCCTGAAAACATTCTCCTGTCTTAAAACATAGCAAAAGGAAAACTGTTTCATACACTATATTGTAAATCTAAATTATAAGGCATAAAACTGTTTTAAGAAATTAACTCTTCTATTTCATTACTGTAGCATGACATAGTTATCCTTCTTATGTGTGATCATAAAGTTACATGAAAGGTAAAGTTCCCTTTTACTCAGTAGATAGAAAATTACTGCTTTCTGTCCTAACTGTAAAAGACTGCAGACCACACAGATTCAGCTCTTGGGTCACATGTGGTATAAACAAGCGGAATTGGTATGGAAATCTTAATATTTGAGCTGCTGTAAGTAAAGCAATGGATCAGATGGCGCCACTTAGTATTTTACATCAGGCCAGGTAAACAAAAGGAGATACATGGTTTCAGTATTCTTATTTTGTCAAAGGGAGATTAGAGCTGCAAGAGCTGCAGAAAAAATGAAACTGACGATGCACATTCATTTGTTTAATGGAAAGTACTTGAAATGTTTAGGATAGAAAGGGAACGGAAACCTCCCATTTTGCTGCAGTTTGACTCACCCAAACATGATGTTTATCCTCATCTCATACTTTTCTGTGATATAACACTGGTTAAATAATCTCTTCATAGTGCACTATGTTTCAGAGTTTAACAGATACCTCATTTGATGATGAATCAACTGAAAACCAAGTGTGATTGTGCAAAAGTGATTTTCAGTTACTTTGGAGAAATGAAGGTCACTTCTGGGTTGTTGGTCGAGGTTTAAACAGAATCAGTGCCTACTAGAGTTCCACGGAGGAAAGGAGGTGGATGCACACATTCCAAAAATCTTCTGATTCCTACTCATGTTTCTAAACTCACGGAGGTACTCTTAGAGGAAATCTGATCCATACTGTGCCAATATAAATAAATAAATAAATAAAGGCAGCAAAACAAAGCCTCAACCAAATATGAATGAAATGATAAGATGAATTACTTAGAAAGTTCATTTCACATTTGGAATATATCTTTGATTAATATGAGGAAAAGAAAAAAAAGACCATTTTTTTCCCAGACTTTTTGGAAGACATTTTATATACATACATATATATATGCACATACTTTTAATTTTCATTAACTCTATTAAAATCCACAGCTGAAATGTAGAGAGTTTTGCTGTTTTCTTCACATAGACAAAGGCAATAGTGAGATTTATCTAGTCATCACTGCTCTATTTTCATGTAGCTATCCATATTTGCTCACGTGTTGTGCATCCATGTCTCAACACCAGTACTGCCACTTGGTAAATGCAAGTGGAGATCACTTACAGTTGAAGCTGAATTTGGTTTCATTGCAAGTAGTACCCTTGTAGACATGTAAGCATGACATGACTGAAGGGCATGACTAGAAGGACTGAATCACAATCGTTCTTGAACAGTATAACACATAATGACAGTTCATTATGGATCAGAGCTTCAAAGGTTTTAATACTGCTCTTACACTTGCCAGTGTTATCTTAGCTTTCACTAGCCCCCTGACCTCAACAAAGAGTTTTTTTCATTGAACTCCATATTTTTTTCTTTTCAAAGGGCTATAGTGTACATTTTGAAGGAAAACTGCGATCACAGAAATTCACCTAATTTAAGATGGGATGAAACATTTTCACAAAGGTATTGCTTATTACAACTTATAAATTAGTTTTTAAAAGACATGTCCTACAGCTCATGTATATCCATCCAGCTGAAAGATAACAGTTTCTTCTTTTAGAATTCATTTTTTTTCCAGCTGAACCCATTTAATACAATATTTTTCAAAGCCTTGTATGGAGGCTGTATTCCATGTCATCTACAACTTGAAAGAATAAAGTTAATCTTTTATTGTCTCAGCTAAGAATCAGCAAAGAACTACATCTGTGAATCCTACATCTTATATGTTATTATAAAATTTTAATAAACACTGGCTATTGATATATATAAAATATATTAAACATTAGTGTTGGCAGATGAAGAAGCTGTACACTGAAGACTGAACCATGCTCAATATAAAAAGAAAATCTTTTTCTGAAAATAATATAGGAAAAAAAATAAAATCTGCTCTAGTTGTCTAGGAACAAGAACAGTCTTTTATCTGATTTCACTGTGTCTAATGGAAAGAGATGGTTACCCCTGCACAGGTCTAAATTGAGGTAGAAGAGGTTAAGAAAAACTTAAAAGCTACATCCCGATTTCCCTTGTTAGGCAAGGGATAGAATGGAATTACATGTCCAAATAAAACCCCAAGATGGGTCAGCCTATATCAGTTTTTAGTCAGACCCAGATCTCATCTGGAACAGTACAGGGAGAAGGAGGGCTTGCCTCTGCAATTGCTCCCCAGTCAGAATGACACTTATCTTTCTGGTAGCTTGTTAGCTGGGAAACACAAAGAGAAAATCTCTCAATGAATGTGAAGTTCAGGTCTGAAGGAACATGCATTACCTTTTCTGTGTCTCTCTAAACCTAGTAATAGCATTGGTGAAGTTTGGGATTACTGAAAATGTAATATTTCTTCATCTTAGCCTAAGGATTTCTGAATAACTAACAAACTAATTTTGTTTCTCTTTCTGTGGTCAATCTAAAATCTGGTGGTCTTAACCAATTCCTCAAAGTTAAAAGGACCCCTCAATGCAGCCTTATGGACTAATTTAAGAGCTAATCATTTAGAACAGAGATTGTGATGATACTTTTTTTTTTTTTTAATTGCATTGCCTTTAACCTTCACAATATATGACAGGGCATTGAGTACTGTACTGGGTAGTATATATCTATATAATAGTAGCAAACCCAACCAGAATGAGGCCTTTAAAAACCCAGACCCACTGCATCAAAACAAAATGAAATAACAACAATAACAACAAAACCAACTAATTCATAATGTGTCGGAAAATAATCAGTCATTAAGTAGATAGAGATATTCTACTCAACTACGTAAGAGGAACAAAACATTTTTCAGCAAGAAAACTTTCTGGTTATTTACTTCTGGAATACAGTGATTTCCAAATTAGAAGACCTGGGGGGAGAAAGGCAGTAAGCAAGGTGCAAATCCTTTGTTCTTCTGCTCTCTGCAGAAGTTGTCTTTATTTAATTTTCAGTTCTAATAGAAAACTGCTGTTTCACCCAGAGCTGGGCAGCCTTGTGTCCTTAGTTCACCCTTCAGAATCTGAACTCCTCAAACTCAAGTTCTCATACAGGCCTCTTGTCATTTTGTCATACTATCAAGTTTATATTTCCTGGCATAATTCTAAGCAATTCCTCTAAGTTCTAATTCCACAATACTGTATTTTCCACATTAAATGAGTCATCTGTTAACACTTGAAATCAGAATCTTTAATCTTTTTACTATTTTGAATTTGCCAGCACTTGCTGACTTTATTATGTAGCGGAGGTATGTACAGCTCTTTCCATTTCTTAAACCTCTAGTTGAAAGCTGTAAACAGGCTTACTTATATTTCAATAGTTAGTGGTCAGCACTGCAATGGGAAGCCTGGGTTTTTCAGGTGCTGAGCTCCAACAGTCTTAAATGTCAGCAGATGGTGAAGTTAATTTGGTTTTAAAAAGGGTTTGGGAACCAGCCTACAAAATAATTGTGTCTAACTGTAGCCACTCATATTTGAAGTGTAATTGAAGACAATTAAAACTGGACACTGAAAACATAAATAAAATAGGACAGAGAAGGTGATGCGACTGCAGTGTTACAGATAGAGGGGCATGAAAATGAGGAGAAGAACTTTTGGTCTGAGATATAAATTGTAACCTAATAAGTGTCCCTGTGAAAGTCACGCATGTAGAGAGCCTAAGCCAGGTGAAAAGTGACAGTGAAGGGCATGCTGACAGGCTTCTGTCTGCAATTTAATTACTCCAAGATGTCCTAACGTGCATGTTATATAATGTGGCTAGAATGGGAGGGGAAAGAGAGAGCAGAATTGCTTTATAGTTGCCAATTTTTACAGATATTAAGCTTCTGCCCATAAATGAATGGAGTCTAATATTATTTTATGTCTGTGATACAATATCATAATACAATAATACATTTATTATGCATCTAAAGTTGCTTAATTTTCAAATAGATAAATTCTGCTTGCAACTCTGCTTTTAGATAGTTTTGGACTTGATCAGAGGATATGTGGTGGAATCCCACCAGTTCACATGTTTTTTCTCTTCCTCTGTCACATACGCATGCACAAACATTGAGCAGTGTCTATTCTCTGAGTGCAGAGACCATGTGCACTGTATCTGAAACTTCAAAAGCAATAGCAAACAGAGGAGCAAACTCACACCAGTGAAGATCATACCTAAATTAGTGTTCTTAATTGTATGCTGAATATAGTAATACCTAAATACTCTTATTTCTTGATCAAAGTAAAAGTTACTAAGTATGAAAACCCTTGAAGTGTTTCTTCATTGTTTTTAATAAACTTTAAAAAACTTACATTTTTGTTATTAGAGATGGAACAAAAGAACACAGATATGTTTTCATACATTAACAATTTTCCATAAATTTTATTAACTGAGTTGAGTGAAATCAAAGGAACTATTTATTAATAGTGATGACTATTTAAACTGATAATGAAATTTAACCAAGCTATGTTTTTTTTTCAGAGCAATTGATCCTAATTACTTCTGCTTTTTAGCTTCTAATGTAATGACAACAGCATTTTCTCCAAACCAGAAAATTAATGGAAGTTCAGGGACCCTTAATAAAAGAGTGTGGGTTTAGGTTACTGCAACACCTTAGTTTCAGCTAGGAGAGTGTAGTTGTTCTGGGGACAGGTGAATCTTATTAATTCTTATGGGATGGAGAAAAAACATCTTTTCAAAGCTGTTGGTGAGCAAAACAAAACATGGAAATAGCTAAGTATGGAGAAAAATTCTAAATGACTGTTTATAGTCTTAGATTCTAGAATTGCAGAGGCTAATATGCTGGACCTTGTCCTTACCAATAAAGGGAGACTGGTGGGAAATGTCAGGTTTAAGGGTAGCCTCGGCTGTAACAATCATTAAATTATAATATTCGAGATTTTTAGGGCAGTGAGGAGATTGTGCAGCAAGCTTGCTACCCTGGACTTCAGGAGAGCAGACTTTGGACTCCTGAGAGATCTGATTGGCAGGGTAGTGTGGAAAAAAGAGCTGGAGGGGAGAGGGGCCCATGGAAGCTGGCTAGTGTTCAAGGATCACCTCCTCCAAACTCAGGAGTGGTGCATCCCAACAAAGAAGAAATCAGGCAAAATAGCCAGAAGGCCTGCATGGATGAACAAGGAATTACTGGACAAGCTGAATATCAAAAAGGAGACCTATATAGGGTGGAAGCAAATATGACTAGACTGGGCAGAATATAAAGAAACTGTCCAAGTGGCCAGGAACCACATCAAGCAAGCAAAAGCCCAGACAGAACTAAATCTAGCCAGGGACACCAAAGAAAATAAGAAAAAACCCCTATGAATATGTCAGGAGTAAAGGCAAGACAAGAGAAGTTGTGTGCCCTCTCCAGAAGGAAAGGGGAGACCTGGCCACCCAGGATATGGATAAGGCCGAGGTACTGAATGACTTCTTTGCCTCAGTCTTCACCAGCAAGGGCTCTAACCACACTGCCCAAGTCATAGAATGAAAAAACAGGGGCTCTGAGATAAAGAACTGCCCACAGTTGGAGAAGAACAGGTTCAAGACCACCTGAGGAACCTGAAGGTACATAAGTCCATGGGACTTGACAAAATCTATCCAGAGATCCTGAGGGAGCTGGTGGACAAAGTTGTGAAGCCGCTTTCCATGATATTTGAGAAATTGTGGCAATCTGGCAAAGTTCCCAGTGACTGAAAAAAGGGGGACATGACCCTGATATTCAAAAAAAGAAGACCCAGGGAACTATAGGTCAGTCAGTCTCATCTCTGTGCCTGGGAAGATCATGTAGCAGATCCTCCTAGAATCTCTGCTACGAAAGATGGAAAATAAGGAGGTGACTAGAAACAGCCAACATGGCTCCGTCTAAGAGCAAATCCTGCCTGACAAATTTGATGGCATTTTACAATACAGCCACAGACTAGATGGACAAGGGCAGAGCAACAGATGTCATCTACCTGGGCTCCAGCAAAGCATTTGACACTGTCCCACATGACATCCTAGTCTCAAAATTGGAAAGAAATGGATTTGATGGATGGACCACTTGGTGGATAAGGAACTGGCTGGATGGCCACACTCAAAGGGTTGTGGTCAATAGGTC